>OY720157.1:2262858-2488551 GCA_963082725.1 Pedicia rivosa | reverse complement strand
GATTTCACTCGTGATAGAGACCAATTAATAAAATTAAAATAAAGAAAATAGAAGTAAGGGATCATATAATTATATTTGAAAAATTAATAATCATTACTATAGGTAAGATTAATGCAATTTCTACATCGAAAATTAAAAAAATAATGGCGATTAAAAAAAATCGTAGAGAAAAAGGTAAACGGGAAGATCTTTTTGGGTCAAATCCACATTCAAATGGGGATCTCTTTTCTCGGTCTACGATTGATTTTTTTGATAGTAATGAGGCGAGTATTATTACTACTATGGCAATTGTTATAATAATTAGTCTTATGAATAGTGTTAAAAAAATTACTTATACTAAAGATTTTTAGACCTTGTGATTGGAAGTCACATATACTTTTATACTATATAAATATTATCTACCTCATCAATAAATAGAAATATATAAAAATAATCAAACAACATCTACGAAGTGTCAATATCAAGCTGCAGCTTCAAATCCAAAGTGGTGGGTGTTTGAGAAATGAGACTTTATGTGTCGAATTAGACATACTAATAAAAAAGACGTTCCAATTAATACATGTAATCCGTGAAATCCGGTGGCAACATAAAATGTTGATCCATATACAGCATCAGCAATTGTAAAAGGGGCTTCTATATATTCATATGCTTGTAAAGTAGAAAAATAAATTCCTAGAATTACAGTAAAAAATAATCCTTGTGTTGTTTGTGAGTGATTTCCTTCTATTAATCCATGATGAGCCCATGTTACGGTTACTCCTGAGGCTAATAAAATAGCTGTATTTAATAAAGGAATTTGAAATGGGTTAAATGGGATAATTCCCATAGGCGGTCACATTGCTCCTAGTTCAATTGCAGGAGAAAGTCTTCTGTGAAAAAAAGCTCAAAAAAAGGAAATGAAAAAGAAAATTTCTGATACAATAAATAAAATTATTCCTCATCGTAATCCTAAAGTAACAGTGTGGGTGTGTAAACCTTGGAATGTTCCTTCTCGAGAGATATCTCGTCATCACTGAAATATTGTTAATGATGTAATTAGTAGCCCTAAGGTGACTAGAGTTATATCATATTGATGGAATCATTTAACAAGTCCAGATACGGTTGTTATTGCTCCAATAGCTCCTGTTAAAGGTCATGGTCTGTAATCGACTAAGTGATAAGGGTGATTGGCGTGAGTTGACATTAGTTTACTTCTCTGGAATATAAAGTGCTTAAAATAGCGAAAACATATGATTGAATGATTGCAACAGCTGACTCTAATACCAATAAAGCAATTTGTGCTATAATTAAGACAATTATTAGAGAATAGGCTATAGATGGCCCAGTGTTTCCCAGTAGCGTTAATAAGAGGTGTCCTGCAATTATATTAGCTGCTAATCGTACAGCTAGGGTGCCAGGTCGAATAATGTTACTAATAGTTTCAATACAAACTATAAATGGTATTAGTACGGCAGGGGTTCCTTGAGGAACAAGATGGGCAAATATATGCTGAGTGTGGTTAATTCACCCATAAATTAGAAATCTTAATCATAAGGGCAGAGCTAGGGATAAGGTAAAAGTTAAGTGACTAGTACTTGTAAATACATATGGGAAGAGCCCAATAAAATTATTATACAAAAGTAACGAGAATAAAGAAATAAAAATAAAAGTACTTCCGTTATGTCCTGCGGGGCCTAATAATGTTTTAAATTCTTTGTGTAAAGTAATTAAAATGTTATTTCAAATAATATGAAATCGTGAGGGAATAAATCAGTATATTGATGGAATTATTAATAATCCAATAAAAGTTCTTATTCAATTTAATGATAAATTAAGAATGTTTGTTGATGGGTCAAATACTGAGAATAGGTTTGTTATCATTTTCAGTTTAATGGGTTTGAAGTAGTTATTTTACTTCTTTTTAATGTTTTTGGAGAATTGGGCAGGAAAGAAAAATAATTTATAGTTCTAAAAATAATTAATGTAATTGAAAAAATAATAAATAAGCTTAATCATCTTAATGGTGCTATTTGTGGAATCAAAAAATATTATATAATAATAATTTTAGCTTGACAAGCTAATGTTATATGTTTAACTAATTTTTTCATTAGAAGTAATTGCTAATTTACTATTATGTGGTTTAAGAGACCATTACTTGCTTTCAGTCATCTAATGAAGCATTTATTATTGTTACTCAATTAATAAAATAATTAGTGGGAACTCTTTCAATAACAATAGGTATAAAACTATGATTAGACCCGCAAATTTCTGAACATTGCCCATAAAATAATCCAGGACGATTGATTAAAAAGTTTGTTTGATTTAATCGTCCAGGAGTTGCATCTACTTTTACCCCTAGTGCTGGGATAGTTCATGAATGAAGAACATCTGCAGCAGTAATTAAAATTCGAATTTGAGTATTAACAGGTAATACTACTCGATTATCTACATCTAATAATCGAAATCCGTTTACTTCTAATTCATTTGTTGGGATTATGTAGGAATCAAATTCTAAGTCTAAGAAATCAGAATATTCATAACTTCAATATCATTGATGTCCAATAGTTTTTAGTGTGATAGCAGGATGATTAATTTCATCTAGTAAATATAATAGTCGTAAAGATGGTATAGCAATAAATACTAGTACAATTGCTGGTAAAATAGTTCAAACAATTTCAATTATTTGTCCTGAAAGTAAATAACGGTTAGTAAATTTATTAAAAAATAATATAATTATTAAATATCTAACAAGAATAGTGATTAAAGTTAAAATTAAAAGTGTGTGATCGTGAAAAAAATTTAATTGTTCTATTAAAGGGGATGCTCTGTCTTGTAATCCTAGGTTACTTCATGTTGCCATTTTTCTAATAAAAGGAAAATCCTTTATATGCGGAGCTTAAATCCGTTGCACTAATCTGCCACATTAGATTTAGTTAGTTAATAAAGGAAGTTCAGAGTAACTATGTTCAGCGGGGGGAAGATTTTGATATCATTCGATAGATGAGTTTAATTGGACTGGGTAAATTACTGTTCGTTTAGTAATTATACTTTCTCAAACAATAAATAAAAAAAATAAAATACCAATAAATGAAATAGTGGATCCAATTGTTGATACTACATTTCATGTTATGTATGCGTCGGGATAATCTGAATATCGTCGAGGTATTCCGGCTAATCCTAAGAAATGTTGAGGGAAAAATGTTAAATTTACTCCTAAGAATATAATTATAAATTGAGTTTTTAATCACTCAGGATTTATTGTTAGTCCTGAAAATAAGGGGTATCAGTGGACAAATCCCCCTATAATAGCAAATACTGCTCCTATGGATAGGACATAGTGAAAATGAGCTACTACATAATAAGTATCATGAAGAATAATATCAAGAGAAGAGTTAGCTAAAACAACTCCAGTCAGACCTCCAACTGTAAATAAGAAAACAAATCCTAAAGATCATAAAAGAGCCGGAGAATAGTTTAATTGGGTTCCGTGTAATGTTGCCAATCAACTAAAAATTTTGATTCCGGTTGGAACAGCAATAATTATTGTAGCTGATGTAAAATAAGCTCGGGTATCTACATCTATTCCAACTGTGAATATGTGATGGGCTCAAACAACAAATCCTAATAATCCAATAGCTAGTATAGCATAAATTATTCCTAAGGCCCCAAAAGTTTCCTTTTTACCTCTTTCTTGACTAATGATATGCGAGATTATCCCAAATCCGGGTAAAATTAAAATATATACTTCAGGATGACCAAAAAATCAAAATAAGTGTTGGTATAAAATAGGGTCTCCTCCTCCGGCAGGGTCAAAGAAGGATGTGTTTAAATTTCGGTCTGTTAAAAGTATTGTAATTGCTCCAGCTAATACAGGCAGAGATAAAAGTAGTAATACTGCTGTAATTACTACAGCCCACACAAATAAAGGTATTCGATCAAATGTAATTCCAGAAGATCGTATGTTAATAACAGTTGTAATAAAATTAACAGCTCCTAGAATTGATGAAATTCCTGCTAGATGTAAAGAAAAAATTGCAAGATCAACAGATGCTCCCGCATGGGCAATTCCCGCAGACAGGGGAGGATAAACTGTTCATCCTGTCCCAGCTCCATTTTCAACAAGACTTCTGGCTAATAATAAAGTAAGAGAAGGGGGAAGTAATCAAAATCTTATATTATTTATACGTGGAAATGCTATATCTGGCGCTCCAAGTATTAGAGGAACTAATCAATTTCCAAATCCTCCAATTATAATAGGTATTACCATAAAAAAAATTATTACAAAAGCATGAGCAGTGACAATCACATTATAAATTTGGTCATCTCCAATTAAAGCTCCAGGGTGTCCAAGTTCGGCTCGAATTAATATACTTAATGAAGTTCCAACTATTCCAGCTCAAGCCCCAAAAATAAAATATAATGTTCCAATATCCTTATGATTTGTTGAAAATAATCACTGTCGCGATTAAATGGCTGAATAATAGGCAATAGATTGTAAATCTATGCATGAAGGATTACTTCTTTAATCAATAGGCTTTATATTCAATAATGATATTAGACTGCAATTCTAAAGGAGTAATTTAATTACTAAGGCTTAAAAGAGAGGTCTTATATTTATAGCTTTGAAGGCTATTAGTTTGTTTAACTTAAAGCCTTAAAAGATTCAGTATATACTTCTTATTAAAAGTAATCCAGTTAATGAAAAAAAAGATAACAGGAGAGAAATCTTCATGCTTAAATTATTGTATGAAAATAAATAGTTTCATGATGTTTCTCAATAATTTAGTATAAATGCTGAGTAGCAAATTCGAATATAAAAATATAATGTGATTAAAGTTAAACATACTATTAAAGTTATTAAAAAAATAAAATTATTTGCGGTTATAGATTGAATTACCATTCATTTTGGGAGAAAGCCTAAAAAGGGGGGTAGTCCACCTAAAGAAAGAAGTGATATAAATATTCCAAATTTAATTACGGGGTAATTAGAAAATATTGAAAAGGTCTGATTAATGTGAAATAGTTTAAAAGTATGAAATAAAAACACTATGGTAAAAGATAGGAAAGAGTAAAAATAAAAATAAAACACTCATAAATTTTCTCTTACTAATATAGCTGCCAGCATTCACCCTAGATGGTTAATAGAGGAGAAAGCTATAATTTTACGAAGAGAGGTTTGATTTAACCCCCCCAGGGACCCAACTAATACTGATAATAAAATAATTACCGTCAAAAAATTTGTTTGTAGGCAGTAAGAAATTAATATTAAAGGTGCAATTTTTTGTCAAGTTATTAAAATTAAATTATTTATTCAGGTTAATCCTTCTATTACTCCGGGGAATCAAAAATGGAAAGGAGCGGCTCCCATTTTTAATAAAAGTGTGGAATTAATTATTAAACTGCAGTAATCTGCGCTTAAGCTAATTTGTCTTACTATGTTTGTTGTTAATATAAACATGATAATAGAAAACAATAGTATTGAAGAAGCTAGTGCTTGAGTTAAAAAGTATTTCAGTGATGCTTCTGTAGACATTAAATTATTTGTATTAATTATTAAGGGAATAAATGATAACAAATTAATTTCTAGGCCTATTCAGCTTCCTAATCATGAATTAGATGAAATAGCAATTAAAGATCCTCTTATTAAAGTAAATAAAAACAATAATTTTGATGAATTTTTAACAATTAAAAAGAAAAGGATTAAAACCTTTATAAATGGGGTATGAACCCAGGAGCTTAAATTAGCTTATCTTTTTATATTTTAGTGTACGAAGCACAAAAGTTTTTGATACTTTTAGGAATAGTTTAATTCTATTAAATATAATAAATATAATTTTTAATTATATGATTTACCCTATCAAGGTAATCCTTTTGTCAGGCAATTTATTTCAAGCTTTTTTTTGCAAAAACTTTCTTCTTTTTATTAGAAAATTTGTTGTAAATGGATTTAGTTTATTGTTTATTGACTAATTTATATTGTTGGGTTGATTTTAAAATTTTTACAGATGAGGTTTAATGAGGTTTTGGGATTTTATACGCGTGTGTTATATATTATATATAATGAAAATAATATAAAATTTTATATTAATATAAATAATTATTAAATTAAATTTTAATTAATGTATAATTATTAGAAATTTATATATATATAAATATTTAATATATATAGTGAATATTTATGACTAATAAATAAGTGCTTATTAATTAACACGGGTTTATTAGTCCTAATAGCCTTATGTTTGAGAACTAAAGAAATTGAATATATAAGAATTAATATGTAAATTAGTACTATTTATTAATTATTATATATAAATTTTTATTTTATAAAATATATTATTTATTAATATATAAAAATTATATACTATAAATTATTTATATTAATTATACATATTTATAAATTAATAATTAATATAATATATATATATTTAATATAAATTATTTATATTATATAATTATTAATATTATTAATACTATTTATTTTAAAAGCTTTATTAATATAAAAAAAGCCTAATTTAATAAAATAATAATTTAAGATAAAGTAAATTTAACAATAATAATATTAAATTTTGATATTAAAAAATTAAAAATTTTTGAGGTTTTATGGGAAAATTTATTTTTTTTTAAGTTTGGGGAAATAATAATTTAAGATAAAGTAAATTTAACAATAATAATATTGATTTTAGTGCTAAAAAATTAAAAAGTTATGGTTTAATTTAGCATAAAAATTTTATTTATTAAGGAAATTAATAATTTAAAATAAGATAATTTTAATGATAATAATATTAAATTTTAACATTAAAAAAATTTTTTTTTTCGTGGCCCTTAAAAAAATTTTTTTTTTAAGTTTGGGGAAATAATAATTTAAGATAAAGTAAATTTAACAATAATAATATTGATTTTAGTGCTAAAAAATTAAAAAGTTATGGTTTAATTTAGCATAAAAATTTTATTTATTAAGGAAATTAATAATTTAAAATAAGGTGAATTTAGTTAATTAATTTAAGGGAGTTGATTAATTATAGTTCATATTTTTAAAATGTGAGTGGTTACTATAATTGTGTTATTATGTTGAAATGTGAACTTTAAAAGTTTTTAGTTCCGGGGGTTTTATTTAGTGTTTAAAAGTCTAGTTTAGTAAAATAATAATTTAAAATAAGGTGAATTTAGTTAATTAATTTAAGGGAGTTGATTAATTATAGTTCATATTTTTAAAATGTGAGTGGTTACTATAATTGTGTTATTATGTTGAAATGTGAACTTTAAAAGTTTTTAGTTCCGGGGGTTTTATTTAGTGTTTAAAAGTCTAGTTTAGTAAAATAATAATTTAAAATAAGGTGAATTTAGTTAATTAATTTAAGGGAGTTGATTAATTATAGTTCATATTTTTAAAATGTGAGTGGTTACTATAATTGTGTTATTATGTTGAAATGTGAACTTTAAAAGTTTTTAGTTCCGGGGGTTTTATTTAGTGTTTAAAAGTCTAGTTTAGTAAAATAATAATTTAAAATAAGGTGAATTTAGTTAATTAATTTAAGGGAGTTGATTAATTATAGTTCATATTTTTAAAATGTGAGTGGTTACTATAATTGTGTTATTATGTTGAAATGTGAACTTTAAAAGTTTTTAGTTCCGGGGGTTTTATTTAGTGTTTAAAAGTCTAGTTTAGTAAAATAATAATTTAAAATAAGGTGAATTTAGTTAATTAATTTAAGGGAGTTGATTAATTATAGTTCATATTTTTAAAATGTGAGTGGTTACTATAATTGTGTTATTATGTTGAAATGTGAACTTTAAAAGTTTTTAGTTCCGGGGGTTTTATTTAGTGTTTAAAAGTCTAGTTTAGTAAAATAATAATTTAAAATAAGGTGAATTTAGTTAATTAATTTAAGGGAGTTGATTAATTATAGTTCATATTTTTAAAATGTGAGTGGTTACTATAATTGTGTTATTATGTTGAAATGTATTAAATTGTTTGGGTTTTTAAAAGGGTTAAATTTAATTTAATTTTGCATATTCCGTTATGGTATTATTTTATTAAATAGAAAATTGTTTTATTTTTGCAAGTAAAAATTTATTTATAGTTTGTTTTACATGTAAATTTTTGTGTGTTTTATTATTTATCTAAAAGATAAAGGTTTATATTAATTCGCAGTAATTAATTTTAATTATTAAAGAAATTTAGAATTAGGAATATTATTTAGTATTGGCAAAATTTGTGCCAGCTGCCGCGGTTATACAAAAAATACAAGTAAATATTATTAGGGTTTAGTTAAATTGATGGTTTTATAAAAAAAATAAATTTTTTAGGTGAAATTTTAAATTTATTTAATTATAAGATTAAGAGTTATTAAAGCTATGAAATTTTATTAATAAACTAGGATTAGATACCCTATTATTTAAAATGTAAAATTTAAAACTAGAGTAGTATTAGTTATGATCTTGAAACTTAAAAAATTTGGCGGTATTTTAGTCTATTCAGAGGAACCTGTTCTGTAATCGATAATCCACGATGGACCTCACTTATATTTGTAATCAATTTGTATACCGCCGTCATCAGAATGTCTTAAAAGAGAAAAAATTTTCTAAAATTTAAATTAAAAATGATGTCAGGTCAAGGTGCAGTTTATATATAAGTAGAAATGGGTTACAATAAATTTATTTATATGGATAATTGATTGAAATATTGATTTGAAAGTGGATTTGATAGTAATATAATAAAGATTTTTTATTTGATTATAGCTCTAAAATATGCACATATCGCCCGTCGCTCTCGTTATTAAAATGAGATAAGTCGTAACATAGTAGATGTACCGGAAGGTGTATCTAGAATGACAATTTAAAGCTTAAATAGTAAAGTTTTTCATTTACATTGAAAAGAAATCCGTGCAATTCGGTTTAGATTGATAGTATTTATTTATTATTTTTGTTTGTGTTATAGTTGATTTAATAAAATTAATTTTAATGTTTATGAGTTTGTGTATTTTTTAAAGATATAATAATTTTAATAATAGTTTATTTGTATTGTGAAAGATTGTTGAAATATATTGAAAAATCTTTAATTTAAAAGAAAATTTAGTTAATTGTACCTTGTGTATCAGGGTTGATCAAATAAAAAATATATATTTATTTTTCTCGAATTTAAGAGATCTAATTAATTATGTTAATTAATGTAGCATAATTATTAAAAATAGTTAATTAGAAATGAAACGTTATTCGTTCTTAAATATATCTAGTTTTTCAAGAAATGAATTTAATTCAGATATTATTAATAGTATTTATTTAATTTTAATAATTATTTATTTAGTAATATTAATATCTTAAGGGATAAGCTTTAAGATAAATTTTTATAAATTTTAATTTAATAATAATAAATATAGGCTTAGAATTAGTCATTATTAAAAATTGTGTTATAATTTATTTTATTTAAAAAATTATTTTATTTATTTTAAATTTTTTATTGAAATGTTTATTTTAGTTTTAAAAATAAAGGAATAATGATTAAATTAGTATAATAATTTGTAAATATATTTATATTTGTGAGGTTTATTTAAATAATTCGGCAAATTAATGCTCGCCTGTTTATCAAAAACATGTCTTTTTGAGTTTAATTTAAAGTCTAGCCTGCCCACTGAAATATTTAAAGGGCCGCGGTATTTTGACCGTGCAAAGGTAGCATAATCATTAGTTTTTTAATTGAAAGCTTGTATGAATGGTTGGACGAGGTATTAGCTGTTTCAAATAAATTTTTATTAGAATTTATCTTTTTTGTAAAAAGACAAAAATGTTTTTAAAGGACGAGAAGACCCTATAGAGCTTTATAATTTATTTTTTATAATTTATAAAGAATATTTAAAATTTTATTAAATAAATTATTTTGTTGGGGTGACAATAAGATTTAATAAACTCTTATTATTTTTTTCCATTGATTTATGAATTATTGATCCATTATTAATGATTAAAAAATTAAGTTACCTTAGGGATAACAGCGTAATTTTTTTTAAGAGTTCATATCGACAAAAAAGATTGCGACCTCGATGTTGGATTAAGAGTTATTTTTAGGTGTAGAAGTTTAAAGTTTAGGTCTGTTCGACCTTTGAATTCTTACATGATCTGAGTTCAAACCGGCGTAAGCCAGGTTGGTTTCTATCCTTAATTAAATTAAATATTTTAGTACGAAAGGACCAAATATTTGAAATATTAATTTTTTATTATAGAAGTTTATTAATATACTATTTTGGCAGATTAGTGCAATAAATTTAGAATTTATATATGTAATTTATATTACAGATAGTACTTGTTTTATATAGATTGAGTTTTGTCTTTTATTGGTAGTTTATTATTAGTGATTTGTGTTATAATTGGGGTAGCTTTTTTAACTTTATTGGAACGAAAGGTGTTAGGTTATATCCAGATTCGTAAGGGTCCTAATAAAGTAGGATTAGCTGGTATTCCTCAACCTTTTTGTGATGCAATTAAATTATTTACTAAGGAACAAACTTATCCTGTTGTATCTAATTATATATCTTATTATTTTTCTCCTGTATTTTCTTTATTTTTATCATTAATAATTTGAATGTGCACTCCTTATTTTATTAAGTTATTTTCTTTTAATTTGGGAATTTTATTTTTTTTATGTTGTACTAGCTTAGGGGTTTATACTGTTATAATTGCTGGCTGATCTTCAAATTCAAATTATGCTTTGTTAGGAGGGTTACGAGCTGTTGCTCAAACTATTTCTTATGAAGTAAGTTTAGCTTTAATTTTATTATCTTTTGTTTTTTTGATTGGTTCTTATAATATATTAGATTTTTATTTATATCAAAATAATTTATGATTTTTAGTTATTTCTTTTCCATTAGCGGTAGTTTGATTTACTTCGTGTTTAGCTGAAACTAATCGAACTCCTTTTGATTTTGCTGAAGGAGAGTCTGAATTAGTTTCAGGATTTAATGTAGAGTATAGAAGAGGAGGATTTGCATTAATTTTTTTAGCTGAATATGCTAGAATTTTATTTATAAGTATATTATTTGTTGTAGTTTTTATAGGGGCTGATATTTATTTTTTGGGGTTTTTTATTAAATTAACATTTATTTCTTTTATATTTATTTGAGTTCGTGGGACATTACCTCGTTATCGTTATGATAAGTTAATATATTTAGCTTGAAAGAGTTTTTTGCCTATTTCTTTAAATTATTTATTATTTTTTATTGGGTTGAAGATTTTATTTTTGTCAGTTCTATTATAGGGAATAATATTTAGTAAAGTCAATAGAAAGGAATAATATTTCTATCTTATGTTTTCAAAACATATGCTTATTCAAGCTCATTAACTAGTTAAGTAATCTATCTCATCATTTTGTAATTAATGGGTTGATTATATAATAGGAAAAGTATAAAACAGTTAAAATTTGTCCAACAAGAACATAAGGGTCTTCGACTGGTCGTGCTCCAATTCATGTTAATAAAATAACAATAATTAATATAAATCAAAATAGAAATTGGTTAATAGGGTAAAATTGAATACCTTGAAATTTTCTTAGGTGTGAAAATGGAAGAATGAATAAAATAGCAATTGATAAAACTAATGCAACCACTCCTCCTAATTTATTTGGGATAGATCGTAAAATTGCATAGGCAAATAAAAAGTATCATTCTGGTTGAATGTGTACAGGGGTTACTAAAGGATTGGCAGGAATAAAATTATCAGGGTCTCCTAGTAGGTAAGGACTTATTAGTGTTAATGAGGTAAGTCTTATCAATAAAATTACAAATCTTACAATATCCTTAAAAGAGAAGTATGGATGAAAGGGAATTTTGTCAATATTTCTATTAATTCCTAATGGGTTGTTAGATCCTGTTTGATGTAAAAATAATAAATGAATTATTACTATTGCTGATACAATAAATGGTAGTAAAAAATGAAATGTGAAAAATCGAGTTAATGTGGCGTTGTCTACCGCAAATCCTCCTCACACTCATTGTACTAAATCAATTCCGAGGTATGGGATTGCTGATAATAAGTTTGTAATCACAGTAGCTCCTCAGAATGACATTTGTCCTCATGGAAGGACATACCCTATAAATGCTGTTGCTATCACTAGAAATAAAATAATTACTCCAACAGATCAAGTTATATGATAAAGGTAAGATCCGTAGTATATTCCTCGACCGATATGAAGATAAATACAAATAAAAAAGAAAGAGGCTCCATTTGCGTGTAAGGTTCGTAGTAATCACCCATAATTAACGTCACGGCAAATATGAGTTACTCTGTTAAAAGCTCTTTCAATATTTGCAGTGTAGTGTATGGCTAAAAATAGCCCAGTTGCAATTTGAATAATTAAACACAGTCCTAGAAGGGAGCCAAAATTTCATCAAGTTGAAATATTAGAAGGAGCTGGCAAATCTACTAATGCATTATTAGCAATTTTAAATAAAGGGTGTCTTAATCGTAAGGGTTTGTTCATTAGTTTTTTGGACGAAGGGGGCCATAGAAATTATTAGTAATTTTAACAATAATAATTAAAGTTAAAAATAAATAGTTAATTAATAGTAAAGTAATTAAATTTGTTGGAAAATTATATAATTTATTTAAATTAATTGAATTTTCTGGTGAAAAATTATTGAGTTGACTTAAAGAAATTATTTCTGTGTTTATTATTATAGATGTGATAATTGATGAATCTAATATAATAATTATTATTCAAGAGAGTCCAATAAATATTACTCTTAAAATAAATAATTTTATAGAAAATATAAATATTTCGTTTGAGGCTAAAGATGTTACATAAATAAAAAGTACAAGTATTCCTCCTAAAAATACTAAAAATAGCACATAGGAAAATCAAAAAGTTTTAGCAAAAGACCCTGTTAAAATACAAATTAAAAAAGTTTGAATTAATAAAATAATTCCTATTGCTAGAGGGTGTTTTATTTGTATAAATATAAATCTAAAGGTTAGTCTACAGGAAGCAATTAAAAATTGTATAATACAGAAAGTAGTTTAATTAAAATATTAATTTTGGAGATTAATGATAAAAGAGTCTTTTTTTTCTGAAGTTTTAAAGGAATGTGTTCCTATTTTTGATTTACAAGACCAATGTTTTTGTTAAACTATTAAAACTAATGATAGCATTAATTTATTGAAGAGTTCCTATTTTTTTATTTATTTCTGGGGTAATGGTTTTTGTTTTTAACTGTAAGCACTTATTAGCAATATTGTTAAGTTTAGAATTTATTGTATTGAGATTATTTATATTTTTATATATTTTTTTGAATTTATTTAATTATGAAAATTTTTTTAGAATAATGTTTTTAACTTTTAGTGTGTCGTGAGGGGGCTTTAGGGTTATCTATTTTAGTTTCTATAATTCGAACTCATGGTAATGATTATTTTAATTCTTTTTCTGTTTTACAATGTTAAAGATTTTATTTATAATAATTTTTATGATTCCTATTTGTTTTTTTAAAAAAAGATATTGAATGGTGCAAAATTTATTATTTGTAATAAGTTTTATGTTTATTATTATAAATTATTATTCTTATTATTGAATGAATATTTCTTATTTTTTGGGTTGTGACATTATTTCTTATGGGATAATTTTGTTGAGATTTTGAATTTGTAGATTAATAATAATAGCTAGTGAGTCTGTTAATCGAAATAATAATTTTTTAAATTTTTTTAGTTTGATAATTTTATTTTTGTTAATTTTTCTTTATTTAACGTTTAGTTCAATAAATTTATTTTTATTTTATTTATATTTTGAAAGAAGCTTAATTCCTACGTTATTTTTGATTTTAGGGTGGGGGTATCAGCCTGAACGTTTACAAGCTGGAATTTATTTATTATTTTATACTTTATTGGCTTCTTTACCTTTATTAATTGGAATTTTTTATGTTTTTAGTTTTGGGAAAACCATGGAAATAAGTTTATTAAGAAAAATAGTTTTCAATTATGATTTATTGTATTTATGTATAATTTTTGCTTTTTTAGTTAAAATACCGATATTTTTAGTTCATTTGTGATTACCTAAGGCTCATGTTGAAGCTCCGGTTTCAGGTTCAATAATTTTAGCTGGAGTTTTATTAAAATTGGGGGGTTATGGTCTATTACGAGTTTTTCCTTTTATTCAAAAAACTGGTGTTACAAATAATTTTATTTGAGTGAGAATTAGTTTAATTGGTGGGGTTTTAGTCAGATTAGTTTGTTTACGTCAGACAGATTTAAAGGCTTTAATTGCTTATTCTTCTGTTGCTCATATGGGTATTGTGTTAAGAGGGCTAATAACATTAAGCTATTGAGGAATTTGTGGTGCTTATACATTAATGATTGCTCATGGGTTGTGTTCTTCTGGTTTATTTTGTCTTGCTAATATTTCTTATGAGCGTATAGGGAGTCGAAGATTATTTATTAATAAGGGTATGTTAAATTTTATGCCTAGAATAGCTTTATGGTGATTTTTATTATCTTCTGCGAATATAGCTGCACCTCCTACTTTAAATTTATTGGGTGAAATTAGACTATTAAATAGAATTGTTGGTTGATCTTGAGTTACTATATTTAGATTAGCCTTTTTATCATTTTTTAGTGCGGCTTATACTTTATATTTATATTCGTATAGTCAGCATGGTAAATTTTGTGCTGGCACGTATGCTACATTTGGGGGTAAAACTCGTGAATACTTGTTGTTATTTTTACATTGATTTCCATTAAATTTATTAATTTTAAAAAGTGATTCTTGTATATTGTGGTTATATTTAAATAGTTTAATTAAAATATTGATTTGTGGTGTCAATGATATGAATTTTTTCATTTTAGATCGTGGGATATATTTCAATTTGTTTTATTAGTTTTATTTTTTTATTTTTAATTAGAATTAGATTATTTATAATAAGTTTAAATTTTTTACTGCAAGACTTAGTTTATTTTATTGAGTGAGAAGTAGTTTCTTTAAATTCTTCTTCTATCGTTATGACTTTTTTATTTGATTGAATAAGTTTAATGTTTATATCATTTGTGTTACTTATTTCGTCATTAGTTATTTATTATAGAAAAGAATATATATCAGAAGATATTAATATTAATCGTTTTATTATATTAGTTTTAATATTTGTAATATCAATAATGATATTAATTATTAGCCCTAATTTAATTAGAATTTTATTAGGTTGAGATGGATTGGGGTTAGTTTCTTATTGTTTAGTTATTTATTTTCAAAATGTTAAGTCGTATAATGCTGGGATGTTGACTGCTTTATCAAATCGTATTGGTGATGTTGCATTATTATTAGCAATTGCTTGAATATTAAATTATGGGAGATGGAATTATATTTTTTATCTTGAATTAATAAAAAGTAATTATGAAATAATGATTATTGGGGGACTTGTGGTATTGGCCGCTATAACTAAAAGAGCTCAAATTCCTTTTTCTTCTTGGCTTCCAGCAGCAATAGCAGCGCCTACTCCTGTTTCTGCTTTAGTGCATTCTTCTACTTTGGTCACAGCTGGGGTTTATTTATTAATTCGTTTTAATTGTTTATTAGAAAATACTTTATTAGGTCAATTTATATTATTAATTTCTGGATTAACTATATTTATAGCTGGGTTAGGGGCTAATTTTGAATTTGATTTAAAAAAAATTATTGCATTATCTACTTTAAGTCAATTAGGTTTAATAATAAGAATTTTATCAATAGGGTATTATAAATTAGCTTTTTTTCATTTATTAACTCATGCCTTGTTTAAGGCATTATTATTTATATGTGCTGGGGCAATTATTCATAATATAAAGAATTCTCAAGATATTCGAACTATGGGTAGATTAGTTAATCAAATGCCTTTAACATCAGCTTGTTTAAATTTAGCTAATTTAGCTTTATGCGGAATACCTTTTTTAGCTGGGTTTTATTCTAAGGATTTAATTTTAGAGGTTGTTTCTTTATCTTATATTAATTTATTTAGTTTTTTTTTATATTTTTTTTCAACAGGATTAACAGTATGTTATTCTTTACGGTTAGTTTATTATTCAATAACCGGGGAGTTTAATAGAAGTTCTCTGCATCCTATAAATGATGAAGGATGGGTTATATTGCGAGGAATGTTTGGTCTTTTATTTATGGCTATCATTGGGGGTAGTATGTTGAGTTGATTAATTTTTCCGACTTGTCAAATAATTTGTTTACCTTTAGAATTAAAATTATTAACTTTATTAGTTTGTTTATTAGGTGGATTTGTGGGTTATTTAATTTCTAATATTTCTTTAAATTTTTTTAATAAGTCATTATCTTACTATGATTTAAGATATTTTTCAGGTTCAATATGGTTTATACCCACTATTTCGACAATTGGTGTAGTTTATTATCCTTTATTAGTAGGGTCTAAAATAGTAAAAAATTTTGATCAGGGTTGAAGTGAATATTTTGGAGGTCAAATATTATATAGAAGATTAAAAAAAAATTCTGAAGTTAATCAAATTTTTCAGAATAATAATTTAAAAATTTATTTATTAAGTTTTGTATTGTGATTTATTGTATTATTAATAATAATAGTTTTTTAATTCAAATAGCTTATGTTTAGAGCGTGACACTGAAGATGTTAATGAGATTTATTAAATCTTTGAATATTAGGTAATAATATTTAGTAACTTATAAAAGAAGTTACTTTATTTTTACAGTGAAAATGTAAGGTTTTATTTTAAACTATATAAATATATAGAAGTATAAATGGAATTTAACCATTAAAGAAAAAAGTTAGCAGCTTTTACTTGAACTTCATACTTCCTTAATTGGAATTTATAATTCAATAGTATCATTAACAGTGATATACCTCTTTTTGGTTTCAATTAAATATTTTAAGAATAAGGGTAATGATACCTAAGATTAGGTCGAAACTAATTGCGATATATCGCTTCATATTCTAAGGTAGATTGATTAATCAATACTTTTTGAATGCAAATCAAATGTTATATTTAACTACAACCCTATGAGCTTCACTTTAAGGCTCCTTGATTTCACTCGTGATAGAGACCAATTAATAAAATTAAAATAAAGAAAATAGAAGTAAGGGATCATATAATTATATTTGAAAAATTAATAATCATTACTATAGGTAAGATTAATGCAATTTCTACATCGAAAATTAAAAAAATAATGGCGATTAAAAAAAATCGTAGAGAAAAAGGTAAACGGGAAGATCTTTTTGGGTCAAATCCACATTCAAATGGGGATCTCTTTTCTCGGTCTACGATTGATTTTTTTGATAGTAATGAGGCGAGTATTATTACTACTATGGCAATTGTTATAATAATTAGTCTTATGAATAGTGTTAAAAAAATTACTTATACTAAAGATTTTTAGACCTTGTGATTGGAAGTCACATATACTTTTATACTATATAAATATTATCTACCTCATCAATAAATAGAAATATATAAAAATAATCAAACAACATCTACGAAGTGTCAATATCAAGCTGCAGCTTCAAATCCAAAGTGGTGGGTGTTTGAGAAATGAGACTTTATGTGTCGAATTAGACATACTAATAAAAAAGACGTTCCAATTAATACATGTAATCCGTGAAATCCGGTGGCAACATAAAATGTTGATCCATATACAGCATCAGCAATTGTAAAAGGGGCTTCTATATATTCATATGCTTGTAAAGTAGAAAAATAAATTCCTAGAATTACAGTAAAAAATAATCCTTGTGTTGTTTGTGAGTGATTTCCTTCTATTAATCCATGATGAGCCCATGTTACGGTTACTCCTGAGGCTAATAAAATAGCTGTATTTAATAAAGGAATTTGAAATGGGTTAAATGGGATAATTCCCATAGGCGGTCACATTGCTCCTAGTTCAATTGCAGGAGAAAGTCTTCTGTGAAAAAAAGCTCAAAAAAAGGAAATGAAAAAGAAAATTTCTGATACAATAAATAAAATTATTCCTCATCGTAATCCTAAAGTAACAGTGTGGGTGTGTAAACCTTGGAATGTTCCTTCTCGAGAGATATCTCGTCATCACTGAAATATTGTTAATGATGTAATTAGTAGCCCTAAGGTGACTAGAGTTATATCATATTGATGGAATCATTTAACAAGTCCAGATACGGTTGTTATTGCTCCAATAGCTCCTGTTAAAGGTCATGGTCTGTAATCGACTAAGTGATAAGGGTGATTGGCGTGAGTTGACATTAGTTTACTTCTCTGGAATATAAAGTGCTTAAAATAGCGAAAACATATGATTGAATGATTGCAACAGCTGACTCTAATACCAATAAAGCAATTTGTGCTATAATTAAGACAATTATTAGAGAATAGGCTATAGATGGCCCAGTGTTTCCCAGTAGCGTTAATAAGAGGTGTCCTGCAATTATATTAGCTGCTAATCGTACAGCTAGGGTGCCAGGTCGAATAATGTTACTAATAGTTTCAATACAAACTATAAATGGTATTAGTACGGCAGGGGTTCCTTGAGGAACAAGATGGGCAAATATATGCTGAGTGTGGTTAATTCACCCATAAATTAGAAATCTTAATCATAAGGGCAGAGCTAGGGATAAGGTAAAAGTTAAGTGACTAGTACTTGTAAATACATATGGGAAGAGCCCAATAAAATTATTATACAAAAGTAACGAGAATAAAGAAATAAAAATAAAAGTACTTCCGTTATGTCCTGCGGGGCCTAATAATGTTTTAAATTCTTTGTGTAAAGTAATTAAAATGTTATTTCAAATAATATGAAATCGTGAGGGAATAAATCAGTATATTGATGGAATTATTAATAATCCAATAAAAGTTCTTATTCAATTTAATGATAAATTAAGAATGTTTGTTGATGGGTCAAATACTGAGAATAGGTTTGTTATCATTTTCAGTTTAATGGGTTTGAAGTAGTTATTTTACTTCTTTTTAATGTTTTTGGAGAATTGGGCAGGAAAGAAAAATAATTTATAGTTCTAAAAATAATTAATGTAATTGAAAAAATAATAAATAAGCTTAATCATCTTAATGGTGCTATTTGTGGAATCAAAAAATATTATATAATAATAATTTTAGCTTGACAAGCTAATGTTATATGTTTAACTAATTTTTTCATTAGAAGTAATTGCTAATTTACTATTATGTGGTTTAAGAGACCATTACTTGCTTTCAGTCATCTAATGAAGCATTTATTATTGTTACTCAATTAATAAAATAATTAGTGGGAACTCTTTCAATAACAATAGGTATAAAACTATGATTAGACCCGCAAATTTCTGAACATTGCCCATAAAATAATCCAGGACGATTGATTAAAAAGTTTGTTTGATTTAATCGTCCAGGAGTTGCATCTACTTTTAACCCCTAGTGCTGGGATAGTTCATGAATGAAGAACATCTGCAGCAGTAATTAAAATTCGAATTTGAGTATTAACAGGTAATACTACTCGATTATCTACATCTAATAATCGAAATCCGTTTACTTCTAATTCATTTGTTGGGATTATGTAGGAATCAAATTCTAAGTCTAAGAAATCAGAATATTCATAACTTCAATATCATTGATGTCCAATAGTTTTTAGTGTGATAGCAGGATGATTAATTTCATCTAGTAAATATAATAGTCGTAAAGATGGTATAGCAATAAATACTAGTACAATTGCTGGTAAAATAGTTCAAACAATTTCAATTATTTGTCCTGAAAGTAAATAACGGTTAGTAAATTTATTAAAAAATAATATAATTATTAAATATCTAACAAGAATAGTGATTAAAGTTAAAATTAAAAGTGTGTGATCGTGAAAAAAATTTAATTGTTCTATTAAAGGGGATGCTCTGTCTTGTAATCCTAGGTTACTTCATGTTGCCATTTTTCTAATAAAAGGAAAATCCTTTATATGCGGAGCTTAAATCCGTTGCACTAATCTGCCACATTAGATTTAGTTAGTTAATAAAGGAAGTTCAGAGTAACTATGTTCAGCGGGGGGAAGATTTTGATATCATTCGATAGATGAGTTTAATTGGACTGGGTAAATTACTGTTCGTTTAGTAATTATACTTTCTCAAACAATAAATAAAAAAAATAAAATACCAATAAATGAAATAGTGGATCCAATTGTTGATACTACATTTCATGTTATGTATGCGTCGGGATAATCTGAATATCGTCGAGGTATTCCGGCTAATCCTAAGAAATGTTGAGGGAAAAATGTTAAATTTACTCCTAAGAATATAATTATAAATTGAGTTTTTAATCACTCAGGATTTATTGTTAGTCCTGAAAATAAGGGGTATCAGTGGACAAATCCCCCTATAATAGCAAATACTGCTCCTATGGATAGGACATAGTGAAAATGAGCTACTACATAATAAGTATCATGAAGAATAATATCAAGAGAAGAGTTAGCTAAAACAACTCCAGTCAGACCTCCAACTGTAAATAAGAAAACAAATCCTAAAGATCATAAAAGAGCCGGAGAATAGTTTAATTGGGTTCCGTGTAATGTTGCCAATCAACTAAAAATTTTGATTCCGGTTGGAACAGCAATAATTATTGTAGCTGATGTAAAATAAGCTCGGGTATCTACATCTATTCCAACTGTGAATATGTGATGGGCTCAAACAACAAATCCTAATAATCCAATAGCTAGTATAGCATAAATTATTCCTAAGGCCCCAAAAGTTTCCTTTTTACCTCTTTCTTGACTAATGATATGCGAGATTATCCCAAATCCGGGTAAAATTAAAATATATACTTCAGGATGACCAAAAAATCAAAATAAGTGTTGGTATAAAATAGGGTCTCCTCCTCCGGCAGGGTCAAAGAAGGATGTGTTTAAATTTCGGTCTGTTAAAAGTATTGTAATTGCTCCAGCTAATACAGGCAGAGATAAAAGTAGTAATACTGCTGTAATTACTACAGCCCACACAAATAAAGGTATTCGATCAAATGTAATTCCAGAAGATCGTATGTTAATAACAGTTGTAATAAAATTAACAGCTCCTAGAATTGATGAAATTCCTGCTAGATGTAAAGAAAAAATTGCAAGATCAACAGATGCTCCCGCATGGGCAATTCCCGCAGACAGGGGAGGATAAACTGTTCATCCTGTCCCAGCTCCATTTTCAACAAGACTTCTGGCTAATAATAAAGTAAGAGAAGGGGGAAGTAATCAAAATCTTATATTATTTATACGTGGAAATGCTATATCTGGCGCTCCAAGTATTAGAGGAACTAATCAATTTCCAAATCCTCCAATTATAATAGGTATTACCATAAAAAAAATTATTACAAAAGCATGAGCAGTGACAATCACATTATAAATTTGGTCATCTCCAATTAAAGCTCCAGGGTGTCCAAGTTCGGCTCGAATTAATATACTTAATGAAGTTCCAACTATTCCAGCTCAAGCCCCAAAAATAAAATATAATGTTCCAATATCCTTATGATTTGTTGAAAATAATCACTGTCGCGATTAAATGGCTGAATAATAGGCAATAGATTGTAAATCTATGCATGAAGGATTACTTCTTTAATCAATAGGCTTTATATTCAATAATGATATTAGACTGCAATTCTAAAGGAGTAATTTAATTACTAAGGCTTAAAAGAGAGGTCTTATATTTATAGCTTTGAAGGCTATTAGTTTGTTTAACTTAAAGCCTTAAAAGATTCAGTATATACTTCTTATTAAAAGTAATCCAGTTAATGAAAAAAAAGATAACAGGAGAGAAATCTTCATGCTTAAATTATTGTATGAAAATAAATAGTTTCATGATGTTTCTCAATAATTTAGTATAAATGCTGAGTAGCAAATTCGAATATAAAAATATAATGTGATTAAAGTTAAACATACTATTAAAGTTATTAAAAAAATAAAATTATTTGCGGTTATAGATTGAATTACCATTCATTTTGGGAGAAAGCCTAAAAAGGGGGGTAGTCCACCTAAAGAAAGAAGTGATATAAATATTCCAAATTTAATTACGGGGTAATTAGAAAATATTGAAAAGGTCTGATTAATGTGAAATAGTTTAAAAGTATGAAATAAAAACACTATGGTAAAAGATAGGAAAGAGTAAAAATAAAAATAAAACACTCATAAATTTTCTCTTACTAATATAGCTGCCAGCATTCACCCTAGATGGTTAATAGAGGAGAAAGCTATAATTTTACGAAGAGAGGTTTGATTTAACCCCCCCAGGGACCCAACTAATACTGATAATAAAATAATTACCGTCAAAAAATTTGTTTGTAGGCAGTAAGAAATTAATATTAAAGGTGCAATTTTTTGTCAAGTTATTAAAATTAAATTATTTATTCAGGTTAATCCTTCTATTACTCCGGGGAATCAAAAATGGAAAGGAGCGGCTCCCATTTTTAATAAAAGTGTGGAATTAATTATTAAACTGCAGTAATCTGCGCTTAAGCTAATTTGTCTTACTATGTTTGTTGTTAATATAAACATGATAATAGAAAACAATAGTATTGAAGAAGCTAGTGCTTGAGTTAAAAAGTATTTCAGTGATGCTTCTGTAGACATTAAATTATTTGTATTAATTATTAAGGGAATAAATGATAACAAATTAATTTCTAGGCCTATTCAGCTTCCTAATCATGAATTAGATGAAATAGCAATTAAAGATCCTCTTATTAAAGTAAATAAAAACAATAATTTTGATGAATTTTTAACAATTAAAAAGAAAAGGATTAAAACCTTTATAAATGGGGTATGAACCCAGGAGCTTAAATTAGCTTATCTTTTTATATTTTAGTGTACGAAGCACAAAAGTTTTTGATACTTTTAGGAATAGTTTAATTCTATTAAATATAATAAATATAATTTTTAATTATATGATTTACCCTATCAAGGTAATCCTTTTGTCAGGCAATTTATTTCAAGCTTTTTTTTGCAAAAACTTTCTTCTTTTTATTAGAAAATTTGTTGTAAATGGATTTAGTTTATTGTTTATTGACTAATTTATATTGTTGGGTTGATTTTAAAATTTTTACAGATGAGGTTTAATGAGGTTTTGGGATTTTATACGCGTGTGTTATATATTATATATAATGAAAATAATATAAAATTTTATATTAATATAAATAATTATTAAATTAAATTTTAATTAATGTATAATTATTAGAAATTTATATATATATAAATATTTAATATATATAGTGAATATTTATGACTAATAAATAAGTGCTTATTAATTAACACGGGTTTATTAGTCCTAATAGCCTTATGTTTGAGAACTAAAGAAATTGAATATATAAGAATTAATATGTAAATTAGTACTATTTATTAATTATTATATATAAATTTTTATTTTATAAAATATATTATTTATTAATATATAAAAATTATATACTATAAATTATTTATATTAATTATACATATTTATAAATTAATAATTAATATAATATATATATATTTAATATAAATTATTTATATTATATAATTATTAATATTATTAATACTATTTATTTTAAAAGCTTTATTAATATAAAAAAAGCCTAATTTAATAAAATAATAATTTAAGATAAAGTAAATTTAACAATAATAATATTAAATTTTGATATTAAAAAATTAAAAATTTTTGAGGTTTTATGGGAAAATTTATTTTTTTTTAAGTTTGGGGAAATAATAATTTAAGATAAAGTAAATTTAACAATAATAATATTGATTTTAGTGCTAAAAAATTAAAAAGTTATGGTTTAATTTAGCATAAAAATTTTATTTATTAAGGAAATTAATAATTTAAAATAAGATAATTTTAATGATAATAATATTAAATTTTAACATTAAAAAAATTTTTTTTTTCGTGGCCCTTAAAAAAATTTTTTTTTTAAGTTTGGGGAAATAATAATTTAAGATAAAGTAAATTTAACAATAATAATATTGATTTTAGTGCTAAAAAATTAAAAAGTTATGGTTTAATTTAGCATAAAAATTTTATTTATTAAGGAAATTAATAATTTAAAATAAGGTGAATTTAGTTAATTAATTTAAGGGAGTTGATTAATTATAGTTCATATTTTTAAAATGTGAGTGGTTACTATAATTGTGTTATTATGTTGAAATGTGAACTTTAAAAGTTTTTAGTTCCGGGGGTTTTATTTAGTGTTTAAAAGTCTAGTTTAGTAAAATAATAATTTAAAATAAGGTGAATTTAGTTAATTAATTTAAGGGAGTTGATTAATTATAGTTCATATTTTTAAAATGTGAGTGGTTACTATAATTGTGTTATTATGTTGAAATGTGAACTTTAAAAGTTTTTAGTTCCGGGGGTTTTATTTAGTGTTTAAAAGTCTAGTTTAGTAAAATAATAATTTAAAATAAGGTGAATTTAGTTAATTAATTTAAGGGAGTTGATTAATTATAGTTCATATTTTTAAAATGTGAGTGGTTACTATAATTGTGTTATTATGTTGAAATGTGAACTTTAAAAGTTTTTAGTTCCGGGGGTTTTATTTAGTGTTTAAAAGTCTAGTTTAGTAAAATAATAATTTAAAATAAGGTGAATTTAGTTAATTAATTTAAGGGAGTTGATTAATTATAGTTCATATTTTTAAAATGTGAGTGGTTACTATAATTGTGTTATTATGTTGAAATGTGAACTTTAAAAGTTTTTAGTTCCGGGGGTTTTATTTAGTGTTTAAAAGTCTAGTTTAGTAAAATAATAATTTAAAATAAGGTGAATTTAGTTAATTAATTTAAGGGAGTTGATTAATTATAGTTCATATTTTTAAAATGTGAGTGGTTACTATAATTGTGTTATTATGTTGAAATGTGAACTTTAAAAGTTTTTAGTTCCGGGGGTTTTATTTAGTGTTTAAAAGTCTAGTTTAGTAAAATAATAATTTAAAATAAGGTGAATTTAGTTAATTAATTTAAGGGAGTTGATTAATTATAGTTCATATTTTTAAAATGTGAGTGGTTACTATAATTGTGTTATTATGTTGAAATGTATTAAATTGTTTGGGTTTTTAAAAGGGTTAAATTTAATTTAATTTTGCATATTCCGTTATGGTATTATTTTATTAAATAGAAAATTGTTTTATTTTTGCAAGTAAAAATTTATTTATAGTTTGTTTTACATGTAAATTTTTGTGTGTTTTATTATTTATCTAAAAGATAAAGGTTTATATTAATTCGCAGTAATTAATTTTAATTATTAAAGAAATTTAGAATTAGGAATATTATTTAGTATTGGCAAAATTTGTGCCAGCTGCCGCGGTTATACAAAAAATACAAGTAAATATTATTAGGGTTTAGTTAAATTGATGGTTTTATAAAAAAAATAAATTTTTTAGGTGAAATTTTAAATTTATTTAATTATAAGATTAAGAGTTATTAAAGCTATGAAATTTTATTAATAAACTAGGATTAGATACCCTATTATTTAAAATGTAAAATTTAAAACTAGAGTAGTATTAGTTATGATCTTGAAACTTAAAAAATTTGGCGGTATTTTAGTCTATTCAGAGGAACCTGTTCTGTAATCGATAATCCACGATGGACCTCACTTATATTTGTAATCAATTTGTATACCGCCGTCATCAGAATGTCTTAAAAGAGAAAAAATTTTCTAAAATTTAAATTAAAAATGATGTCAGGTCAAGGTGCAGTTTATATATATAAGTAGAAATGGGTTACAATAAATTTATTTATATGGATAATTGATTGAAATATTGATTTGAAAGTGGATTTGATAGTAATATAATAAAGATTTTTTATTTGATTATAGCTCTAAAATATGCACATATCGCCCGTCGCTCTCGTTATTAAAATGAGATAAGTCGTAACATAGTAGATGTACCGGAAGGTGTATCTAGAATGACAATTTAAAGCTTAAATAGTAAAGTTTTTCATTTACATTGAAAAGAAATCCGTGCAATTCGGTTTAGATTGATAGTATTTATTTATTATTTTTGTTTGTGTTATAGTTGATTTAATAAAATTAATTTTAATGTTTATGAGTTTGTGTATTTTTTAAAGATATAATAATTTTAATAATAGTTTATTTGTATTGTGAAAGATTGTTGAAATATATTGAAAAATCTTTAATTTAAAAGAAAATTTAGTTAATTGTACCTTGTGTATCAGGGTTGATCAAATAAAAAATATATATTTATTTTTCTCGAATTTAAGAGATCTAATTAATTATGTTAATTAATGTAGCATAATTATTAAAAATAGTTAATTAGAAATGAAACGTTATTCGTTCTTAAATATATCTAGTTTTTCAAGAAATGAATTTAATTCAGATATTATTAATAGTATTTATTTAATTTTAATAATTATTTATTTAGTAATATTAATATCTTAAGGGATAAGCTTTAAGATAAATTTTTATAAATTTTAATTTAATAATAATAAATATAGGCTTAGAATTAGTCATTATTAAAAATTGTGTTATAATTTATTTTATTTAAAAAATTATTTTATTTATTTTAAATTTTTTATTGAAATGTTTATTTTAGTTTTAAAAATAAAGGAATAATGATTAAATTAGTATAATAATTTGTAAATATATTTATATTTGTGAGGTTTATTTAAATAATTCGGCAAATTAATGCTCGCCTGTTTATCAAAAACATGTCTTTTTGAGTTTAATTTAAAGTCTAGCCTGCCCACTGAAATATTTAAAGGGCCGCGGTATTTTGACCGTGCAAAGGTAGCATAATCATTAGTTTTTTAATTGAAAGCTTGTATGAATGGTTGGACGAGGTATTAGCTGTTTCAAATAAATTTTTATTAGAATTTATCTTTTTTGTAAAAAGACAAAAATGTTTTTAAAGGACGAGAAGACCCTATAGAGCTTTATAATTTATTTTTTATAATTTATAAAGAATATTTAAAATTTTATTAAATAAATTATTTTGTTGGGGTGACAATAAGATTTAATAAACTCTTATTATTTTTTTCCATTGATTTATGAATTATTGATCCATTATTAATGATTAAAAAATTAAGTTACCTTAGGGATAACAGCGTAATTTTTTTTAAGAGTTCATATCGACAAAAAAGATTGCGACCTCGATGTTGGATTAAGAGTTATTTTTAGGTGTAGAAGTTTAAAGTTTAGGTCTGTTCGACCTTTGAATTCTTACATGATCTGAGTTCAAACCGGCGTAAGCCAGGTTGGTTTCTATCCTTAATTAAATTAAATATTTTAGTACGAAAGGACCAAATATTTGAAATATTAATTTTTTATTATAGAAGTTTATTAATATACTATTTTGGCAGATTAGTGCAATAAATTTAGAATTTATATATGTAATTTATATTACAGATAGTACTTGTTTTATATAGATTGAGTTTTGTCTTTTATTGGTAGTTTATTATTAGTGATTTGTGTTATAATTGGGGTAGCTTTTTTAACTTTATTGGAACGAAAGGTGTTAGGTTATATCCAGATTCGTAAGGGTCCTAATAAAGTAGGATTAGCTGGTATTCCTCAACCTTTTTGTGATGCAATTAAATTATTTACTAAGGAACAAACTTATCCTGTTGTATCTAATTATATATCTTATTATTTTTCTCCTGTATTTTCTTTATTTTTATCATTAATAATTTGAATGTGCACTCCTTATTTTATTAAGTTATTTTCTTTTAATTTGGGAATTTTATTTTTTTTATGTTGTACTAGCTTAGGGGTTTATACTGTTATAATTGCTGGCTGATCTTCAAATTCAAATTATGCTTTGTTAGGAGGGTTACGAGCTGTTGCTCAAACTATTTCTTATGAAGTAAGTTTAGCTTTAATTTTATTATCTTTTGTTTTTTTGATTGGTTCTTATAATATATTAGATTTTTATTTATATCAAAATAATTTATGATTTTTAGTTATTTCTTTTCCATTAGCGGTAGTTTGATTTACTTCGTGTTTAGCTGAAACTAATCGAACTCCTTTTGATTTTGCTGAAGGAGAGTCTGAATTAGTTTCAGGATTTAATGTAGAGTATAGAAGAGGAGGATTTGCATTAATTTTTTTAGCTGAATATGCTAGAATTTTATTTATAAGTATATTATTTGTTGTAGTTTTTATAGGGGCTGATATTTATTTTTTGGGGTTTTTTATTAAATTAACATTTATTTCTTTTATATTTATTTGAGTTCGTGGGACATTACCTCGTTATCGTTATGATAAGTTAATATATTTAGCTTGAAAGAGTTTTTTGCCTATTTCTTTAAATTATTTATTATTTTTTATTGGGTTGAAGATTTTATTTTTGTCAGTTCTATTATAGGGAATAATATTTAGTAAAGTCAATAGAAAGGAATAATATTTCTATCTTATGTTTTCAAAACATATGCTTATTCAAGCTCATTAACTAGTTAAGTAATCTATCTCATCATTTTGTAATTAATGGGTTGATTATATAATAGGAAAAGTATAAAACAGTTAAAATTTGTCCAACAAGAACATAAGGGTCTTCGACTGGTCGTGCTCCAATTCATGTTAATAAAATAACAATAATTAATATAAATCAAAATAGAAATTGGTTAATAGGGTAAAATTGAATACCTTGAAATTTTCTTAGGTGTGAAAATGGAAGAATGAATAAAATAGCAATTGATAAAACTAATGCAACCACTCCTCCTAATTTATTTGGGATAGATCGTAAAATTGCATAGGCAAATAAAAAGTATCATTCTGGTTGAATGTGTACAGGGGTTACTAAAGGATTGGCAGGAATAAAATTATCAGGGTCTCCTAGTAGGTAAGGACTTATTAGTGTTAATGAGGTAAGTCTTATCAATAAAATTACAAATCTTACAATATCCTTAAAAGAGAAGTATGGATGAAAGGGAATTTTGTCAATATTTCTATTAATTCCTAATGGGTTGTTAGATCCTGTTTGATGTAAAAATAATAAATGAATTATTACTATTGCTGATACAATAAATGGTAGTAAAAAATGAAATGTGAAAAATCGAGTTAATGTGGCGTTGTCTACCGCAAATCCTCCTCACACTCATTGTACTAAATCAATTCCGAGGTATGGGATTGCTGATAATAAGTTTGTAATCACAGTAGCTCCTCAGAATGACATTTGTCCTCATGGAAGGACATACCCTATAAATGCTGTTGCTATCACTAGAAATAAAATAATTACTCCAACAGATCAAGTTATATGATAAAGGTAAGATCCGTAGTATATTCCTCGACCGATATGAAGATAAATACAAATAAAAAAGAAAGAGGCTCCATTTGCGTGTAAGGTTCGTAGTAATCACCCATAATTAACGTCACGGCAAATATGAGTTACTCTGTTAAAAGCTCTTTCAATATTTGCAGTGTAGTGTATGGCTAAAAATAGCCCAGTTGCAATTTGAATAATTAAACACAGTCCTAGAAGGGAGCCAAAATTTCATCAAGTTGAAATATTAGAAGGAGCTGGCAAATCTACTAATGCATTATTAGCAATTTTAAATAAAGGGTGTCTTAATCGTAAGGGTTTGTTCATTAGTTTTTTGGACGAAGGGGGCCATAGAAATTATTAGTAATTTTAACAATAATAATTAAAGTTAAAAATAAATAGTTAATTAATAGTAAAGTAATTAAATTTGTTGGAAAATTATATAATTTATTTAAATTAATTGAATTTTCTGGTGAAAAATTATTGAGTTGACTTAAAGAAATTATTTCTGTGTTTATTATTATAGATGTGATAATTGATGAATCTAATATAATAATTATTATTCAAGAGAGTCCAATAAATATTACTCTTAAAATAAATAATTTTATAGAAAATATAAATATTTCGTTTGAGGCTAAAGATGTTACATAAATAAAAAGTACAAGTATTCCTCCTAAAAATACTAAAAATAGCACATAGGAAAATCAAAAAGTTTTAGCAAAAGACCCTGTTAAAATACAAATTAAAAAAGTTTGAATTAATAAAATAATTCCTATTGCTAGAGGGTGTTTTATTTGTATAAATATAAATCTAAAGGTTAGTCTACAGGAAGCAATTAAAAATTGTATAATACAGAAAGTAGTTTAATTAAAATATTAATTTTGGAGATTAATGATAAAAGAGTCTTTTTTTTCTGAAGTTTTAAAGGAATGTGTTCCTATTTTTGATTTACAAGACCAATGTTTTTGTTAAACTATTAAAACTAATGATAGCATTAATTTATTGAAGAGTTCCTATTTTTTTATTTATTTCTGGGGTAATGGTTTTTGTTTTTAACTGTAAGCACTTATTAGCAATATTGTTAAGTTTAGAATTTATTGTATTGAGATTATTTATATTTTTATATATTTTTTTGAATTTATTTAATTATGAAAATTTTTTTAGAATAATGTTTTTAACTTTTAGTGTGTGTGAGGGGGCTTTAGGGTTATCTATTTTAGTTTCTATAATTCGAACTCATGGTAATGATTATTTTAATTCTTTTTCTGTTTTACAATGTTAAAGATTTTATTTATAATAATTTTTATGATTCCTATTTGTTTTTTTAAAAAAAGATATTGAATGGTGCAAAATTTATTATTTGTAATAAGTTTTATGTTTATTATTATAAATTATTATTCTTATTATTGAATGAATATTTCTTATTTTTTGGGTTGTGACATTATTTCTTATGGGATAATTTTGTTGAGATTTTGAATTTGTAGATTAATAATAATAGCTAGTGAGTCTGTTAATCGAAATAATAATTTTTTAAATTTTTTTAGTTTGATAATTTTATTTTTGTTAATTTTTCTTTATTTAACGTTTAGTTCAATAAATTTATTTTTATTTTATTTATATTTTGAAAGAAGCTTAATTCCTACGTTATTTTTGATTTTAGGGTGGGGGTATCAGCCTGAACGTTTACAAGCTGGAATTTATTTATTATTTTATACTTTATTGGCTTCTTTACCTTTATTAATTGGAATTTTTTATGTTTTTAGTTTTGGGAAAACCATGGAAATAAGTTTATTAAGAAAAATAGTTTTCAATTATGATTTATTGTATTTATGTATAATTTTTGCTTTTTTAGTTAAAATACCGATATTTTTAGTTCATTTGTGATTACCTAAGGCTCATGTTGAAGCTCCGGTTTCAGGTTCAATAATTTTAGCTGGAGTTTTATTAAAATTGGGGGGTTATGGTCTATTACGAGTTTTTCCTTTTATTCAAAAAACTGGTGTTACAAATAATTTTATTTGAGTGAGAATTAGTTTAATTGGTGGGGTTTTAGTCAGATTAGTTTGTTTACGTCAGACAGATTTAAAGGCTTTAATTGCTTATTCTTCTGTTGCTCATATGGGTATTGTGTTAAGAGGGCTAATAACATTAAGCTATTGAGGAATTTGTGGTGCTTATACATTAATGATTGCTCATGGGTTGTGTTCTTCTGGTTTATTTTGTCTTGCTAATATTTCTTATGAGCGTATAGGGAGTCGAAGATTATTTATTAATAAGGGTATGTTAAATTTTATGCCTAGAATAGCTTTATGGTGATTTTTATTATCTTCTGCGAATATAGCTGCACCTCCTACTTTAAATTTATTGGGTGAAATTAGACTATTAAATAGAATTGTTGGTTGATCTTGAGTTACTATATTTAGATTAGCCTTTTTATCATTTTTTAGTGCGGCTTATACTTTATATTTATATTCGTATAGTCAGCATGGTAAATTTTGTGCTGGCACGTATGCTACATTTGGGGGTAAAACTCGTGAATACTTGTTGTTATTTTTACATTGATTTCCATTAAATTTATTAATTTTAAAAAGTGATTCTTGTATATTGTGGTTATATTTAAATAGTTTAATTAAAATATTGATTTGTGGTGTCAATGATATGAATTTTTTCATTTTAGATCGTGGGATATATTTCAATTTGTTTTATTAGTTTTATTTTTTTATTTTTAATTAGAATTAGATTATTTATAATAAGTTTAAATTTTTTACTGCAAGACTTAGTTTATTTTATTGAGTGAGAAGTAGTTTCTTTAAATTCTTCTTCTATCGTTATGACTTTTTTATTTGATTGAATAAGTTTAATGTTTATATCATTTGTGTTACTTATTTCGTCATTAGTTATTTATTATAGAAAAGAATATATATCAGAAGATATTAATATTAATCGTTTTATTATATTAGTTTTAATATTTGTAATATCAATAATGATATTAATTATTAGCCCTAATTTAATTAGAATTTTATTAGGTTGAGATGGATTGGGGTTAGTTTCTTATTGTTTAGTTATTTATTTTCAAAATGTTAAGTCGTATAATGCTGGGATGTTGACTGCTTTATCAAATCGTATTGGTGATGTTGCATTATTATTAGCAATTGCTTGAATATTAAATTATGGGAGATGGAATTATATTTTTTATCTTGAATTAATAAAAAGTAATTATGAAATAATGATTATTGGGGGACTTGTGGTATTGGCCGCTATAACTAAAAGAGCTCAAATTCCTTTTTCTTCTTGGCTTCCAGCAGCAATAGCAGCGCCTACTCCTGTTTCTGCTTTAGTGCATTCTTCTACTTTGGTCACAGCTGGGGTTTATTTATTAATTCGTTTTAATTGTTTATTAGAAAATACTTTATTAGGTCAATTTATATTATTAATTTCTGGATTAACTATATTTATAGCTGGGTTAGGGGCTAATTTTGAATTTGATTTAAAAAAAATTATTGCATTATCTACTTTAAGTCAATTAGGTTTAATAATAAGAATTTTATCAATAGGGTATTATAAATTAGCTTTTTTTCATTTATTAACTCATGCCTTGTTTAAGGCATTATTATTTATATGTGCTGGGGCAATTATTCATAATATAAAGAATTCTCAAGATATTCGAACTATGGGTAGATTAGTTAATCAAATGCCTTTAACATCAGCTTGTTTAAATTTAGCTAATTTAGCTTTATGCGGAATACCTTTTTTAGCTGGGTTTTATTCTAAGGATTTAATTTTAGAGGTTGTTTCTTTATCTTATATTAATTTATTTAGTTTTTTTTTATATTTTTTTTCAACAGGATTAACAGTATGTTATTCTTTACGGTTAGTTTATTATTCAATAACCGGGGAGTTTAATAGAAGTTCTCTGCATCCTATAAATGATGAAGGATGGGTTATATTGCGAGGAATGTTTGGTCTTTTATTTATGGCTATCATTGGGGGTAGTATGTTGAGTTGATTAATTTTTCCGACTTGTCAAATAATTTGTTTACCTTTAGAATTAAAATTATTAACTTTATTAGTTTGTTTATTAGGTGGATTTGTGGGTTATTTAATTTCTAATATTTCTTTAAATTTTTTTAATAAGTCATTATCTTACTATGATTTAAGATATTTTTCAGGTTCAATATGGTTTATACCCACTATTTCGACAATTGGTGTAGTTTATTATCCTTTATTAGTAGGGTCTAAAATAGTAAAAAATTTTGATCAGGGTTGAAGTGAATATTTTGGAGGTCAAATATTATATAGAAGATTAAAAAAAAATTCTGAAGTTAATCAAATTTTTCAGAATAATAATTTAAAAATTTATTTATTAAGTTTTGTATTGTGATTTATTGTATTATTAATAATAATAGTTTTTTAATTCAAATAGCTTATGTTTAGAGCGTGACACTGAAGATGTTAATGAGATTTATTAAATCTTTGAATATTAGGTAATAATATTTAGTAACTTATAAAAGAAGTTACTTTATTTTTACAGTGAAAATGTAAGGTTTTATTTTAAACTATATAAATATATAGAAGTATAAATGGAATTTAACCATTAAAGAAAAAAGTTAGCAGCTTTTACTTGAACTTCATACTTCCTTAATTGGAATTTATAATTCAATAGTATCATTAACAGTGATATACCTCTTTTTGGTTTCAATTAAATATTTTAAGAATAAGGGTAATGATACCTAAGATTAGGTCGAAACTAATTGCGATATATCGCTTCATATTCTAAGGTAGATTGATTAATCAATACTTTTTGAATGCAAATCAAATGTTATATTTAACTACAACCCTATGAGCTTCACTTTAAGGCTCCTTGATTTCACTCGTGATAGAGACCAATTAATAAAATTAAAATAAAGAAAATAGAAGTAAGGGATCATATAATTATATTTGAAAAATTAATAATCATTACTATAGGTAAGATTAATGCAATTTCTACATCGAAAATTAAAAAAATAATGGCGATTAAAAAAAATCGTAGAGAAAAAGGTAAACGGGAAGATCTTTTTGGGTCAAATCCACATTCAAATGGGGATCTCTTTTCTCGGTCTACGATTGATTTTTTTGATAGTAATGAGGCGAGTATTATTACTACTATGGCAATTGTTATAATAATTAGTCTTATGAATAGTGTTAAAAAAATTACTTATACTAAAGATTTTTAGACCTTGTGATTGGAAGTCACATATACTTTTATACTATATAAATATTATCTACCTCATCAATAAATAGAAATATATAAAAATAATCAAACAACATCTACGAAGTGTCAATATCAAGCTGCAGCTTCAAATCCAAAGTGGTGGGTGTTTGAGAAATGAGACTTTATGTGTCGAATTAGACATACTAATAAAAAAGACGTTCCAATTAATACATGTAATCCGTGAAATCCGGTGGCAACATAAAATGTTGATCCATATACAGCATCAGCAATTGTAAAAGGGGCTTCTATATATTCATATGCTTGTAAAGTAGAAAAATAAATTCCTAGAATTACAGTAAAAAATAATCCTTGTGTTGTTTGTGAGTGATTTCCTTCTATTAATCCATGATGAGCCCATGTTACGGTTACTCCTGAGGCTAATAAAATAGCTGTATTTAATAAAGGAATTTGAAATGGGTTAAATGGGATAATTCCCATAGGCGGTCACATTGCTCCTAGTTCAATTGCAGGAGAAAGTCTTCTGTGAAAAAAAGCTCAAAAAAAGGAAATGAAAAAGAAAATTTCTGATACAATAAATAAAATTATTCCTCATCGTAATCCTAAAGTAACAGTGTGGGTGTGTAAACCTTGGAATGTTCCTTCTCGAGAGATATCTCGTCATCACTGAAATATTGTTAATGATGTAATTAGTAGCCCTAAGGTGACTAGAGTTATATCATATTGATGGAATCATTTAACAAGTCCAGATACGGTTGTTATTGCTCCAATAGCTCCTGTTAAAGGTCATGGTCTGTAATCGACTAAGTGATAAGGGTGATTGGCGTGAGTTGACATTAGTTTACTTCTCTGGAATATAAAGTGCTTAAAATAGCGAAAACATATGATTGAATGATTGCAACAGCTGACTCTAATACCAATAAAGCAATTTGTGCTATAATTAAGACAATTATTAGAGAATAGGCTATAGATGGCCCAGTGTTTCCCAGTAGCGTTAATAAGAGGTGTCCTGCAATTATATTAGCTGCTAATCGTACAGCTAGGGTGCCAGGTCGAATAATGTTACTAATAGTTTCAATACAAACTATAAATGGTATTAGTACGGCAGGGGTTCCTTGAGGAACAAGATGGGCAAATATATGCTGAGTGTGGTTAATTCACCCATAAATTAGAAATCTTAATCATAAGGGCAGAGCTAGGGATAAGGTAAAAGTTAAGTGACTAGTACTTGTAAATACATATGGGAAGAGCCCAATAAAATTATTATACAAAAGTAACGAGAATAAAGAAATAAAAATAAAAGTACTTCCGTTATGTCCTGCGGGGCCTAATAATGTTTTAAATTCTTTGTGTAAAGTAATTAAAATGTTATTTCAAATAATATGAAATCGTGAGGGAATAAATCAGTATATTGATGGAATTATTAATAATCCAATAAAAGTTCTTATTCAATTTAATGATAAATTAAGAATGTTTGTTGATGGGTCAAATACTGAGAATAGGTTTGTTATCATTTTCAGTTTAATGGGTTTGAAGTAGTTATTTTACTTCTTTTTAATGTTTTTGGAGAATTGGGCAGGAAAGAAAAATAATTTATAGTTCTAAAAATAATTAATGTAATTGAAAAAATAATAAATAAGCTTAATCATCTTAATGGTGCTATTTGTGGAATCAAAAAATATTATATAATAATAATTTTAGCTTGACAAGCTAATGTTATATGTTTAACTAATTTTTTCATTAGAAGTAATTGCTAATTTACTATTATGTGGTTTAAGAGACCATTACTTGCTTTCAGTCATCTAATGAAGCATTTATTATTGTTACTCAATTAATAAAATAATTAGTGGGAACTCTTTCAATAACAATAGGTATAAAACTATGATTAGACCCGCAAATTTCTGAACATTGCCCATAAAATAATCCAGGACGATTGATTAAAAAGTTTGTTTGATTTAATCGTCCAGGAGTTGCATCTACTTTTACCCCTAGTGCTGGGATAGTTCATGAATGAAGAACATCTGCAGCAGTAATTAAAATTCGAATTTGAGTATTAACAGGTAATACTACTCGATTATCTACATCTAATAATCGAAATCCGTTTACTTCTAATTCATTTGTTGGGATTATGTAGGAATCAAATTCTAAGTCTAAGAAATCAGAATATTCATAACTTCAATATCATTGATGTCCAATAGTTTTTAGTGTGATAGCAGGATGATTAATTTCATCTAGTAAATATAATAGTCGTAAAGATGGTATAGCAATAAATACTAGTACAATTGCTGGTAAAATAGTTCAAACAATTTCAATTATTTGTCCTGAAAGTAAATAACGGTTAGTAAATTTATTAAAAAATAATATAATTATTAAATATCTAACAAGAATAGTGATTAAAGTTAAAATTAAAAGTGTGTGATCGTGAAAAAAATTTAATTGTTCTATTAAAGGGGATGCTCTGTCTTGTAATCCTAGGTTACTTCATGTTGCCATTTTTCTAATAAAAGGAAAATCCTTTATATGCGGAGCTTAAATCCGTTGCACTAATCTGCCACATTAGATTTAGTTAGTTAATAAAGGAAGTTCAGAGTAACTATGTTCAGCGGGGGGAAGATTTTGATATCATTCGATAGATGAGTTTAATTGGACTGGGTAAATTACTGTTCGTTTAGTAATTATACTTTCTCAAACAATAAATAAAAAAAATAAAATACCAATAAATGAAATAGTGGATCCAATTGTTGATACTACATTTCATGTTATGTATGCGTCGGGATAATCTGAATATCGTCGAGGTATTCCGGCTAATCCTAAGAAATGTTGAGGGAAAAATGTTAAATTTACTCCTAAGAATATAATTATAAATTGAGTTTTTAATCACTCAGGATTTATTGTTAGTCCTGAAAATAAGGGGTATCAGTGGACAAATCCCCCTATAATAGCAAATACTGCTCCTATGGATAGGACATAGTGAAAATGAGCTACTACATAATAAGTATCATGAAGAATAATATCAAGAGAAGAGTTAGCTAAAACAACTCCAGTCAGACCTCCAACTGTAAATAAGAAAACAAATCCTAAAGATCATAAAAGAGCCGGAGAATAGTTTAATTGGGTTCCGTGTAATGTTGCCAATCAACTAAAAATTTTGATTCCGGTTGGAACAGCAATAATTATTGTAGCTGATGTAAAATAAGCTCGGGTATCTACATCTATTCCAACTGTGAATATGTGATGGGCTCAAACAACAAATCCTAATAATCCAATAGCTAGTATAGCATAAATTATTCCTAAGGCCCCAAAAGTTTCCTTTTTACCTCTTTCTTGACTAATGATATGCGAGATTATCCCAAATCCGGGTAAAATTAAAATATATACTTCAGGATGACCAAAAAATCAAAATAAGTGTTGGTATAAAATAGGGTCTCCTCCTCCGGCAGGGTCAAAGAAGGATGTGTTTAAATTTCGGTCTGTTAAAAGTATTGTAATTGCTCCAGCTAATACAGGCAGAGATAAAAGTAGTAATACTGCTGTAATTACTACAGCCCACACAAATAAAGGTATTCGATCAAATGTAATTCCAGAAGATCGTATGTTAATAACAGTTGTAATAAAATTAACAGCTCCTAGAATTGATGAAATTCCTGCTAGATGTAAAGAAAAAATTGCAAGATCAACAGATGCTCCCGCATGGGCAATTCCCGCAGACAGGGGAGGATAAACTGTTCATCCTGTCCCAGCTCCATTTTCAACAAGACTTCTGGCTAATAATAAAGTAAGAGAAGGGGGAAGTAATCAAAATCTTATATTATTTATACGTGGAAATGCTATATCTGGCGCTCCAAGTATTAGAGGAACTAATCAATTTCCAAATCCTCCAATTATAATAGGTATTACCATAAAAAAAATTATTACAAAAGCATGAGCAGTGACAATCACATTATAAATTTGGTCATCTCCAATTAAAGCTCCAGGGTGTCCAAGTTCGGCTCGAATTAATATACTTAATGAAGTTCCAACTATTCCAGCTCAAGCCCCAAAAATAAAATATAATGTTCCAATATCCTTATGATTTGTTGAAAATAATCACTGTCGCGATTAAATGGCTGAATAATAGGCAATAGATTGTAAATCTATGCATGAAGGATTACTTCTTTAATCAATAGGCTTTATATTCAATAATGATATTAGACTGCAATTCTAAAGGAGTAATTTAATTACTAAGGCTTAAAAGAGAGGTCTTATATTTATAGCTTTGAAGGCTATTAGTTTGTTTAACTTAAAGCCTTAAAAGATTCAGTATATACTTCTTATTAAAAGTAATCCAGTTAATGAAAAAAAAGATAACAGGAGAGAAATCTTCATGCTTAAATTATTGTATGAAAATAAATAGTTTCATGATGTTTCTCAATAATTTAGTATAAATGCTGAGTAGCAAATTCGAATATAAAAATATAATGTGATTAAAGTTAAACATACTATTAAAGTTATTAAAAAAATAAAATTATTTGCGGTTATAGATTGAATTACCATTCATTTTGGGAGAAAGCCTAAAAAGGGGGGTAGTCCACCTAAAGAAAGAAGTGATATAAATATTCCAAATTTAATTACGGGGTAATTAGAAAATATTGAAAAGGTCTGATTAATGTGAAATAGTTTAAAAGTATGAAATAAAAACACTATGGTAAAAGATAGGAAAGAGTAAAAATAAAAATAAAACACTCATAAATTTTCTCTTACTAATATAGCTGCCAGCATTCACCCTAGATGGTTAATAGAGGAGAAAGCTATAATTTTACGAAGAGAGGTTTGATTTAACCCCCCCAGGGACCCAACTAATACTGATAATAAAATAATTACCGTCAAAAAATTTGTTTGTAGGCAGTAAGAAATTAATATTAAAGGTGCAATTTTTTGTCAAGTTATTAAAATTAAATTATTTATTCAGGTTAATCCTTCTATTACTCCGGGGAATCAAAAATGGAAAGGAGCGGCTCCCATTTTTAATAAAAGTGTGGAATTAATTATTAAACTGCAGTAATCTGCGCTTAAGCTAATTTGTCTTACTATGTTTGTTGTTAATATAAACATGATAATAGAAAACAATAGTATTGAAGAAGCTAGTGCTTGAGTTAAAAAGTATTTCAGTGATGCTTCTGTAGACATTAAATTATTTGTATTAATTATTAAGGGAATAAATGATAACAAATTAATTTCTAGGCCTATTCAGCTTCCTAATCATGAATTAGATGAAATAGCAATTAAAGATCCTCTTATTAAAGTAAATAAAAACAATAATTTTGATGAATTTTTAACAATTAAAAAGAAAAGGATTAAAACCTTTATAAATGGGGTATGAACCCAGGAGCTTAAATTAGCTTATCTTTTTATATTTTAGTGTACGAAGCACAAAAGTTTTTGATACTTTTAGGAATAGTTTAATTCTATTAAATATAATAAATATAATTTTTAATTATATGATTTACCCTATCAAGGTAATCCTTTTGTCAGGCAATTTATTTCAAGCTTTTTTTGCAAAAACTTTCTTCTTTTTATTAGAAAATTTGTTGTAAATGGATTTAGTTTATTGTTTATTGACTAATTTATATTGTTGGGTTGATTTTAAAATTTTTACAGATGAGGTTTAATGAGGTTTTGGGATTTTATACGCGTGTGTTATATATTATATATATAATGAAAATAATATAAAATTTTATATTAATATAAATAATTATTAAATTAAATTTTAATTAATGTATAATTATTAGAAATTTATATATATATAAATATTTAATATATATAGTGAATATTTATGACTAATAAATAAGTGCTTATTAATTAACACGGGTTTATTAGTCCTAATAGCCTTATGTTTGAGAACTAAAGAAATTGAATATATAAGAATTAATATGTAAATTAGTACTATTTATTAATTATTATATATAAATTTTTATTTTATAAAATATATTATTTATTAATATATAAAAATTATATACTATAAATTATTTATATTAATTATACATATTTATAAATTAATAATTAATATAATATATATATATTTAATATAAATTATTTATATTATATAATTATTAATATTATTAATACTATTTATTTTAAAAGCTTTATTAATATAAAAAAAGCCTAATTTAATAAAATAATAATTTAAGATAAAGTAAATTTAACAATAATAATATTAAATTTTGATATTAAAAAATTAAAAATTTTTGAGATTTTAAAAAAAAAATTTTTTTTCATAAATCCCAAAAAAATTTTTTTTTAGTTGAGCGTAATAATAATTTAAGATAAAGTAAATTTAACAATAATAATATTGATTTTAGTGCTAAAAATTAAAAAGTTATGGTTTAATTTAGCATAAAAATTTTATTTATTAAGAAAATTAATAATTTAAAATAAGGTGAATTTAGTTAATTAATTTAAGGGAGTTGATTAATTATAGTTCAAATTTTTAAAATGTGAGTGGTTACTATAATTGTGTTATTATGTTGAAATGTGAACTTTAAAAGTTTTTAGTTCCGGGGGTTTTATTTAGTGTTTAAAAGTCTAGTTTAGTAAAATAATAATTTAAAATAAGGTGAATTTAGTTAATTAATTTAAGGGAGTTGATTAATTATAGTTCAAATTTTTAAAATGTGAGTGGTTACTATAATTGTGTTATTATGTTGAAATGTGTTAAATTATTTGGGTTTTTAAAAGGTTTATATTTAATTTAATTTTGCATATTCCGTTATGGTGTTATTTTATTAAATAGAAAATTGTTTTATTTTTGCAAGTAAAAATTTATTTATAGTTTGTTTTACATGTAAATTTTTGTGTGCTTTATTATTTATCTAAAAGATAAAGGTTTATATTAATTCGCAGTAATTAATTTTAATTATTAAAGAAATTTAGAATTAGGAATATTATTTAGTATTGGCAAAATTTGTGCCAGCTGCCGCGGTTATACAAAAAATACAAGTAAATATTATTAGGGTTTAGTTAAATTGATGGTTTTATAAAAAAAATGAATTTTTTAGGTGAAATTTTAAATTTATTTAATTATAAGATTAAGAGTTATTAAAGCTATGAAATTTTATTAATAAACTAGGATTAGATACCCTATTATTTAAAATGTAAAATTTAAAACTAGAGTAGTATTAGTTATGATCTTGAAACTTAAAAAATTTGGCGGTATTTTAGTCTATTCAGAGGAACCTGTTCTGTAATCGATAATCCACGATGGACCTCACTTATATTTGTAATCAATTTGTATACCGCCGTCATCAGAATGTCTTAAAAGAGAAAAAATTTTCTAAAATTTAAATTAAAAATGATGTCAGGTCAAGGTGCAGTTTATATATAAGTAGAAATGGGTTACAATAAATTTATTTATATGGATAATTGATTGAAATATTGATTTGAAAGTGGATTTGATAGTAATATAATAAAGATTTTTTATTTGATTATAGCTCTAAAATATGCACATATCGCCCGTCGCTCTCGTTATTAAAATGAGATAAGTCGTAACATAGTAGATGTACCGGAAGGTGTATCTAGAATGACAATTTAAAGCTTAAATAGTAAAGTTTTTCATTTACATTGAAAAGAAATCCGTGCAATTCGGTTTAGATTGATAGTATTTATTTATTATTTTTGTTTGTGTTATAGTTGATTTAATAAAATTAATTTTAATGTTTATGAGTTTGTGTATTTTTTAAAGATATAATAATTTTAATAATAGTTTATTTGTATTGTGAAAGATTGTTGAAATATATTGAAAAATTTTTAATTTAAAAGAAAATTTAGTTAATTGTACCTTGTGTATCAGGGTTGATCAAATAAAAAATATAGATTTATTTTTCTCGAATTTAAGAGATCTAATTAATTATGTTAATTAATGTAGCATAATTATTAAAAATAGTTAATTAGAAATGAAACGTTATTCGTTCTTAAATATATCTAGTTTTTCAAGAAATGAATTTAATTCAGATATTATTAATAGTATTTATTTAATTTTAATAATTGTTTATTTAGTAATATTAATATCTTAAGGGATAAGCTTTAAGATAAATTTTTATAAATTTTAATTTAATAATAATAAATATAGGCTTAGAATTAGTCATTATTAAAAATTGTGTTATAATTTATTTTATTTAAAAAATTATTTTATTTATTTTAAATTTTTTATTGAAATGTTTATTTTAGTTTTAAAAATAAAGGAATAATGATTAAATTAGTATAATAATTTGTAAATATATTTATATTTGTGAGGTTTATTTAAATAATTCGGCAAATTAATGCTCGCCTGTTTGTCAAAAACATGTCTTTTTGAGTTTAATTTAAAGTCTAGCCTGCCCACTGAAATATTTAAAGGGCCGCGGTATTTTGACCGTGCAAAGGTAGCATAATCATTAGTTTTTTAATTGAAAGCTTGTATGAATGGTTGGACGAGGTATTAGCTGTTTCAAATAAATTTTTATTAGAATTTATCTTTTTTGTAAAAAGACAAAAATATTTTTAAAGGACGAGAAGACCCTATAGAGCTTTATAATTTATTTTTTATAATTTATAAAGAATATTTAAAATTTTATTAAATAAATTATTTTGTTGGGGTGACAATAAGATTTAACAAACTCTTATTATTTTTTTTCCATTGATTTATGAATTATTGATCCATTATTAATGATTAAAAAATTAAGTTACCTTAGGGATAACAGCGTAATTTTTTTTAAGAGTTCATATCGACAAAAAAGATTTCGACCTCGATGTTGGATTAAGAGTTATTTTTAGGTGTAGAAGTTTAAAGTTTAGGTCTGTTCGACCTTTGAATTCTTACATGATCTGAGTTCAAACCGGCGTAAGCCAGGTTGGTTTCTATCCTTAATTAAATTAAATATTTTAGTACGAAAGGACCAAATATTTGAAATATTAATTTTTTATTATAGAAGTTTATTAATATACTATTTTGGCAGATTAGTGCAATAAATTTAGAATTTATATATGTAATTTATATTACAGATAGTACTTGTTTTATATAGATTGAGTTTTGTCTTTTATTGGTAGTTTATTATTAGTGATTTGTGTTATAATTGGGGTAGCTTTTTTAACTTTATTGGAACGAAAGGTGTTAGGTTATATTCAGATTCGTAAGGGTCCTAATAAAGTAGGATTAGCCGGTATTCCTCAACCTTTTTGTGATGCAATTAAATTATTTACTAAGGAACAAACTTATCCTGTTGTATCTAATTATATGTCTTATTATTTTTCTCCTGTGTTTTCTTTATTTTTATCATTAATGATTTGAATGTGCACTCCTTATTTTATTAAGTTATTTTCTTTTAATTTGGGAATTTTATTTTTTTTATGTTGTACTAGTTTGGGGGTTTATACTGTTATAATTGCTGGCTGATCTTCGAATTCAAATTATGCTTTGTTGGGGGGGTTACGAGCTGTTGCTCAAACTATTTCTTATGAAGTAAGTTTAGCTTTAATTTTATTGTCTTTTGTTTTTTTGATTGGTTCTTATAACATATTGGATTTTTATTTATATCAAAATAATTTATGATTCTTAGTTATTTCTTTTCCATTAGCGGTAGTTTGATTTACTTCGTGTTTAGCTGAAACTAATCGAACTCCTTTTGATTTTGCCGAAGGAGAGTCTGAATTAGTTTCAGGGTTTAATGTAGAATATAGAAGAGGGGGATTCGCATTAATTTTTTTAGCTGAATATGCTAGAATTTTATTTATGAGTATATTATTTGTTGTAGTTTTTATAGGGGCTGATATTTATTTTTTGGGGTTTTTTATTAAATTAACATTTATTTCTTTTATATTTATTTGAGTTCGTGGGACATTGCCTCGTTATCGTTATGATAAGTTAATATATTTAGCTTGAAAGAGTTTTTTGCCTATTTCTTTAAATTATTTTTTATTTTTTATTGGGTTGAAGATTTTATTTTTGTCAGTTTTATTATAGGGAATAATATTTAGTAAAGTCAATAGAAAGGAATAATATTTCTATCTTATGTTTTCAAAACATATGCTTATTCAAGCTCATTAACTAGTTAAGTAATCTATCTCATCATTTTGTAATTAATGGGTTGATTAGATAATAGGAAAAGTATAAAACAGTTAAAATTTGTCCAACAAGAACATAAGGGTCTTCGACTGGTCGTGCTCCAATTCATGTTAATAAAATAACGATAATTAATATAAATCAAAATAGAAATTGGTTAATAGGGTAAAATTGAATACCTTGAAATTTTCTTAGATGTGAAAATGGAAGAATAAATAAAATAGCAATTGATAAAACTAGTGCAATTACCCCTCCTAATTTATTTGGGATAGATCGTAAAATTGCATAGGCGAATAAAAAGTATCATTCTGGTTGAATATGTACAGGGGTTACTAAAGGATTAGCAGGAATAAAGTTATCAGGATCTCCTAGTAGGTAAGGACTTATTAGTGTTAATGAGGTAAGTCTTATCAATAAAATTACAAATCCTACAATATCCTTAAAGGAGAAGTATGGGTGAAAGGGAATTTTGTCAATATTTCTATTAATTCCTAAAGGGTTGTTAGATCCTGTTTGATGTAAAAATAATAAATGAATTATTACTATTGCTGATACAATAAATGGTAGTAAAAAATGAAATGTGAAAAATCGAGTTAATGTGGCGTTGTCTACCGCAAATCCCCCCCACACTCATTGTACTAAATCAATTCCGAGATACGGAATTGCTGATAATAAGTTTGTAATTACAGTAGCCCCTCAGAATGATATTTGTCCTCATGGAAGAACATATCCTATAAATGCTGTTGCTATTACTAAAAATAAAATAATTACTCCAACAGATCAAGTTATATGATAAAGGTAAGATCCGTAGTATATTCCTCGACCAATGTGAAGATAAATACAAATAAAAAAGAAAGAGGCCCCATTTGCGTGTAAGGTTCGTAGTAATCATCCATAATTAACGTCACGGCAAATATGGGTTTCTCTGTTAAAAGCTCTTTCAATGTTTGCAGTGTAGTGTATGGCTAAAAATAGCCCAGTTGCAATTTGAATAATTAAACATAGTCCTAGAAGGGAACCAAAATTTCATCAAGTTGAAATATTAGAAGGAGCTGGCAGGTCTACTAATGCATTATTAGCAATTTTAAATAAAGGGTGTCTTAATCGTAAGGGTTTGTTCATTAGTTTTTTGGACGAAGGGGGCCATAGAAATTATTAGTAATTTTAACAATAATAATTAAAGTTAAAAATAAGTAGTTAATTAATAGTAAAGTAATTAAATTTGTTGGAAAATTATATAATTTATTTAAATTAATTGAATTTTCTGGTGAAAAATTATTGAGTTGACTTAAAGAAATTATTTCTGTATTTATTATAGATGTAATAATTGATGAATCTAATATAATAATTATTATTCAAGAAATTCCAATAAATATTATTCTTAAAATAAATAATTTTATAGAGAATATAAATATTTCATTTGAGGCTAAAGATGTTACATAAATAAAAAGTACAAGTATTCCTCCTAAAAATACTAAAAATAGCACATAGGAAAATCAAAAAGTTTTAGCAAAAGATCCTGTTAAAATACAAATTAAAAAAGTTTGAATTAATAAAATAATTCCTATTGCTAGGGGGTGTTTTATTTGTATAAATATAAATCTAACGGTTAGTCTACAGGAAGCAATCAAAAATTGTATAATACAGAAAGTAGTTTAATTAAAATATTAATTTTGGAGATTAACGATAAAAGAATCTTTTTTTTCTAAAGTTTTAAAGGAATGCGTTCCTATTTTTGATTTACAAGACCAATGTTTTTGTTAAACTATTAAAACTAATGATAGCATTAATTTATTGAAGAGTTCCTATTTTTTTATTTATTTCTGGGGTAATGGTTTTTGTTTTTAACTGTAAGCATTTATTAGCAATATTGTTAAGTTTAGAATTTATTGTATTAAGATTATTTATATTTTTATATATTTTTTTAAACTTATTTAACTATGAAAATTTTTTTAGAGTAATATTTTTAACTTTTAGTGTGTGTGAAGGGGCTTTAGGGTTATCTATTTTAGTTTCTATAATTCGAACTCATGGTAATGATTATTTTAATTCTTTTTCTGTTTTACAATGTTAAAAATTTTATTTATAATAATTTTTATGATTCCTATTTGTTTTTTTAAAAAAAGATATTGAATGGTGCAAAATTTATTATTTGTAATAAGTTTTATGTTTATTATTATAAATTATTATTCTTATTATTAAATGAATATTTCTTTTTTTTTGGGTTGTGATATTATTTCTTATGGAATAATTTTGTTAAGATTTTGAATTTGTAGATTAATAATAATAGCTAGTGAGTCTGTTAATCGAAATAATAATTTTTTAAATTTTTTTAGTTTGATAATTTTATTTTTGTTAATTTTTCTTTATTTAACGTTTAGCTCAATAAATTTATTTTTATTTTATTTATATTTTGAAAGAAGCTTAATTCCTACGTTATTTTTGATTTTAGGGTGGGGATATCAGCCTGAACGTTTACAAGCTGGAATTTATTTATTATTTTATACTTTATTGGCTTCTTTGCCTTTATTAATTGGAATTTTTTATGTCTTTAGTTTTGGGAAAACTATGGAAATAAGTTTATTAAGAAAAATAGTTTTCAATTATGATTTATTGTATTTATGTATGATTTTTGCTTTTTTAGTTAAGATGCCAATATTTTTAGTTCATTTGTGATTACCTAAGGCTCATGTTGAAGCTCCGGTTTCAGGTTCAATAATTTTAGCTGGAGTTTTATTAAAATTAGGGGGTTATGGGCTATTGCGAGTTTTTCCTTTTATTCAAAAAACTGGTGTTATAAATAATTTTATTTGAATGAGAATTAGTTTAATTGGTGGGGTTTTAGTTAGATTAGTTTGTTTACGTCAGACAGATTTAAAGGCTGTAATTGCTTATTCTTCTGTTGCTCATATGGGTATTGTGTTAAGAGGGCTAATAACATTAAGTTATTGAGGAATTTGTGGTGCTTACACATTAATGATTGCCCATGGGCTGTGTTCTTCTGATTTATTTTGTCTTGCTAATATTTCTTATGAGCGTATAGGGAGTCGAAGATTATTTATTAATAAGGGGATATTAAATTTTATACCTAGAATAGCTTTATGGTGATTTTTATTATCTTCTGCGAATATAGCTGCACCTCCTACTTTAAATTTATTGGGTGAAATTAGACTATTAAATAGAATTGTTGGTTGATCTTGAGTCACTATATTTAGATTAGCCTTTTTATCATTTTTTAGTGCCGCTTATACTTTATATTTATATTCTTATAGTCAGCATGGTAAATTTTGTGCTGGTGCGTATGCTACATTTGGGGGTAAAACTCGTGAATATTTATTGTTATTTTTACATTGATTTCCGTTAAATTTATTAATTTTAAAAAGTGATTCTTGTATATTATGGTTATATTTAAATAGTTTAATTAAAATATTGATTTGTGGTGTCAATGATATGAATTTTTTCATTTTTGATCGTGGGATATATGTCAATTTGTTTTATTAGTTTTATTTTTTTATTTTTTATTAGAGTTAGATTATTTATAATAAGTTTAAATTTTTTACTGCAAGACTTAGTTTATTTTATTGAGTGGGAGGTAGTTTCCTTAAATTCTTCTTCTATCGTAATGACTTTTTTATTTGATTGAATAAGTTTAGTGTTTATATAATTTGTTTTACTTATTTCCTCATTAGTTATTTATTATAGAAAAGAATACATGTCAGAAGATATTAATATTAATCGTTTTATTATATTAGTTTTAATATTTGTAATATCAATAATAATATTAATTATTAGTCCTAATTTAATTAGAATTTTATTGGGTTGAGATGGACTAGGATTAGTTTCTTATTGTTTAGTTATTTATTTTCAAAATGTTAAGTCGTATAATGCTGGGATGTTGACTGCTTTATCAAATCGTATTGGTGATGTTGCATTATTATTAGCAATTGCTTGAATATTAAATTATGGAAGTTGGAACTATATTTTTTATCTTGAATTAATAAAAAGTAATTACGAGATAATGATTATTGGGGGACTTGTAGTATTGGCGGCTATAACTAAAAGAGCTCAAATTCCTTTTTCTTCTTGGCTTCCAGCAGCAATAGCAGCGCCTACTCCTGTTTCTGCTTTAGTGCATTCTTCTACTTTGGTTACAGCTGGGGTTTATTTATTAATTCGTTTTAATTGTTTATTAGAAAACACTTTATTAGGTCAATTTATATTATTAGTTTCTGGGTTAACTATATTTATAGCTGGGTTAGGGGCTAATTTTGAATTTGATTTAAAGAAAATTATCGCATTATCCACTTTAAGTCAATTAGGTTTAATAATAAGAATTTTATCAATAGGGTATTATAAATTAGCTTTTTTTCATTTATTAACTCATGCTTTGTTTAAGGCATTATTATTTATATGTGCTGGGGCAATTATTCATAATATAAAGAATTCTCAAGATATTCGAACTATGGGTAGATTAGTTAATCAGATGCCTTTAACATCAGCTTGTTTAAATTTAGCTAATTTAGCTTTATGTGGAATGCCTTTTTTAGCTGGGTTTTATTCTAAGGATTTAATTTTAGAGGTTGTTTCTTTATCTTATATTAATTTATTTAGTTTTTTTTTATATTTTTTTTCAACAGGATTAACAGTATGTTATTCTTTACGGTTAGTTTATTATTCAATAACCGGGGAGTTTAATAGAAGTTCTCTGCATCCTATGAATGATGAAGGATGGGTTATATTGCGAGGAATGTTTGGTCTTTTATTTATGGCTATTATTGGGGGTAGTATGTTGAGTTGATTAATTTTTCCGACTTGTCAGATAATTTGCTTACCTGTAGAATTAAAATTATTAACTTTATTAGTTTGTCTATTAGGCGGATTTGCGGGTTATTTAATTTCTAATATTTCTTTAAATTTTTTTAATAAGTCATTATCTTACTATGATTTAAGATATTTTTCAGGTTCGATATGGTTTATACCTGTTATTTCGACAATTGGCGTAGTTTATTATCCTTTATTAGTAGGGTCTAAAATAGTAAAAAATTTTGATCAGGGTTGAAGTGAATATTTTGGGGGTCAGATATTATATAGAAGATTAAAAAAGAATTCTGAAATTAATCAAATTTTTCAGAATAATAATTTAAAAATTTATTTATTAAGTTTTGTATTGTGATTTATTGTATTATTAATAATAATAGTTTTTTAATTCAAATAGCTTATGTTTAGAGCGTGACACTGAAGATGTTAATGAGATTTATTAAATCTTTGAATATTAGGTAATAATATTTAGTAACTTATAAAAGAGGTTACTTTATTTTTACAGTGAAAATGTAAGGTTTTATTTTAAACTATATAAATAGATAGAAGTATAAATGGAATTTAACCATTATAGAAAAAAGTTAGCAGCTTTTACTTGAACTTCATACTTCCTTAATTGGAATTTATAATTCAATAGTATCATTAACAGTGATATACCTCTTTTTGGTTTCAATTAAATATTTTAAGAATAAGGGTAACGACACCTAAGATTAGGTCGAAACTAATTGCAATATATCGCTTCATATTCTAAGGTAGATTGATTAATCAATACTTTTTGAATGCAAATCAAATGTTATATTTAACTACAACCCTATGAGCTTCACTTTAATGCTCCTTGATTTCATTCGTGATAGAGACCAATTAATAAAATTAAAATAAAGAAAATAGAAGTAAGGGATCATATAATTATATTTGAAAAATTAATAATTATTACTATAGGTAAAATTAATGCAATTTCTACATCAAAAATTAAAAAAATAATGGCGATTAAAAAAAATCGTAGGGAAAAAGGTAAACGGGAAGATCTTTTTGGGTCAAATCCGCATTCAAATGGGGATCTCTTTTCTCGGTCTACAATTGATTTTTTTGATAGTAATGAGGCGAGTATTATTACTACTATGGCAATTGTTATAATAATTAGTCTTATGAATAATGTTAAAAAAATTACTTATACTAAAGATTTTTAGACCTTGTGATTGGAAGTCACATATACTTTTATACTATATAAATATTATCTACCTCATCAATAAATAGAAATATATAAAAATAATCAAACAACATCTTCTAGTCATAAATATTCACTATATATATTAAATATTTATATATATATAAATTTCTAATAATTATACATTAATTAAAATTTAATTTAATAATTATTTATATTAATATAAAATTTTATATTATTTTCATTATATATAATATATAATAATATTTTAATTACTTTACACAAAGAATTTAAAACATTATTAGGCCCCGCAGGACATAATGGAAGTACTTTTATTTTTATTTCTTTATTCTCGTTACTTTTGTACAATAATTTTATTGGGCTCTTCCCATATGTATTCACAAGCACTAGTCATTTAACTTTTACCTTATCCCTAGCTCTGCTCTTATGATTAAGATTTCTAACTTATGGGTGATTTAACCACACTCAACATATATTTACCCATCTTGTTCCTCAAGGAACCCCTGCCGTTCTAATACCATTTATAGTTTGTATTGAAACTATTAGTAACATTATTCGACCTGGCACCCTAGCTGTACGATTAGCAGCTAATATAATTGCAGGACACCTCTTATTAACACTACTAGGAAACACTGGGCCATCTATAGCCTATTCTCTAATAATTGTCTTAATTATAGCACAAATTGCTTTATTGGTATTAGAATCAGCTGTTGCAATCATTCAATCATATGTTTTCGCTATTTTAAGCACTTTATATTCTAGAGAAGTAAACTAATGTCAACTCATGCCAATCACCCTTACCATTTAGTCGATTACAGACCATGACTTTTAACAGGAGCTATTGGAGCAATAACAACCGTATCCGGACTTGTTAAATGATTCCATCAATATGATATAACTCTAGTCACCTTAGGGCTACTAATTACATCATTAACAATATTTCAATGATGACGGGATATCTCTCGAGAAGGAACATTCCAAGGTTTACATACTCATACCGTTACTTTAGGGTTACGATGAGGAATAATTTTATTTATTGTATCAGAAATTTTCTTTTTCATTTCCTTTTTTTGAGCTTTTTTTCACAGAAGACTTTCTCCCGCAATTGAACTAGGAGCAATATGACCGCCTATAGGAATTATCCCATTTAACCTATTTCAAATTCCTTTATTAAATACAGCTATTTTATTAGCCTCAGGAGTAATCGTAACATGGGCCCATCATGGATTAATAGAAGGAAATCACTCACAAACAACACAAGGATTATTTTTTACTGTAATTTTAGGAATTTATTTTTCTACTTTACAAGCATATGAATATATAGAAGCCCCTTTTACAATTGCTGATGCTGTGTACGGATCAACATTTTATGTTGCCACTGGATTTCACGGATTACATGTATTAATTGGAACGTCCTTTTTATTAGTATGTCTAATTCGACACATAAAGTCTCATTTCTCTAATACTCACCACTTTGGATTTGAGGCTGCAGCTTGATATTGACTAAATACGGTACTTGGTTGGATCGTAACGGGCAAAACATCTGTTCCAAGAACATGAGTGGCTTACTGCAATTATACATAAAATTATGCGTCAACTTCGTTGGATAGTCAAGTTCAAAAATTTTGGGAAATCGAACAACACGATTTACCATGTCAAGTTTTAACACCAGAAGAAATTCAGTGTGAAGAGCTCTTTCAAAATTCCGTCAATCGTGATTCTTCTGGTCGATTGCCATTTCGAGTAAATCCAAAACGATTTCATAGTTTAGAACAAAAACTAAAGCGCAATAATAATTTAAAACATTCGTATCAACAATTTATGGATGAGTACAAATAACTAAACCATCTGCGACCGATTGGCAAGGATCAACTGCCAAACTCACATTGTTTTTTACCACATCATTGCGTTATCAAAGACGAAAGTTCATCAACAAAGCTTCGTGTTGTCTTCGATGGCTCAACCAAAACATCGACAAAATTATCTTTGAACGATTGCTTAATGGTAGGTCCAACCATCCAACCGGATCTGTTTTCAATATGGACCAAATTCTGCATTTATCGTTACGTATTCACCGCTGATATAAGCAAAATGTACCGTCAAGTTTTAATTGACGAGAAAGACCAAAGATATCAATGCATTCTGTGGCGTGATCACGATGATTCGGAACCAACAATATACCAGCTTGTGACGGTAACATACGGAACATCAGCTGCACCATTTTTAGCCATACGATATCTAAACCAATTATCTAATAAATAATAAATAATAAATAATAAATAATAAATAATAAATAATAAATAATAAATAATAAATAATAAATAATAAATAATAAATAATAAATAATAAATAATAAATAATAAATAATAAATAATAAATAATAAATAATAAATAATAAATAATAAATAATAAATAATAAATAATAAATAATAAATAATAAATAATAAATAATAAATAATAAATAATAAATAATAAATAATAAATAATAAATAATAAATAATAAATAATAAATAATAAATAATAAATAATAAATAATAAATAATAAATAATAAATAATAAATAATAAATAATAAATAATAAATAATAAATAATAAATAATAAATAATAAATAATAAATAATAAATAATAAATAATAAATAATAAATAATAAATAATAAATAATAAATAATAAATAATAAATAATAAATAATAAATAATAAATAATAAATAATAAATAATAAATAATAAATAATAAATAATAAATAATAAATAATAAATAATAAATAATAAATAATAAATAATAAATAATAAATAATAAATAATAAATAATAAATAATAAATAATAAATAATAAATAATAAATAATAAATAATAAATAATAAATAATAAATAATAAATAATAAATAATAAATAATAAATAATAAATAATAAATAATAAATAATAAATAATAAATAATAAATAATAAATAATAAATAATAAATAATAAATAATAAATAATAAATAATAAATAATAAATAATAAATAATAAATAATAAATAATAAATAATAAATAATAAATAATAAATAATAAATAATAAATAATAAATAATAAATAATAAATAATAAATAATAAATAATAAATAATAAATAATAAATAATAAATAATAAATAATAAATAATAAATAATAAATAATAAATAATAAATAATAAATAATAAATAATAAATAATAAATAATAAATAATAAATAATAAATAATAAATAATAAATAATAAATAATAAATAATAAATAATAAATAATAAATAATAAATAATAAATAATAAATAATAAATAATAAATAATAAATAATAAATAATAAATAATAAATAATAAATAATAAATAATAAATAATAAATAATAAATAATAAATAATAAATAATAAATAATAAATAATAAATAATAAATAATAAATAATAAATAATAAATAATAAATAATAAATAATAAATAATAAATAATAAATAATAAATAATAAATAATAAATAATAAATAATAAATAATAAATAATAAATAATAAATAATAAATAATAAATAATAAATAATAAATAATAAATAATAAATAATAAATAATAAATAATAAATAATAAATAATAAATAATAAATAATAAATAATAAATAATAAATAATAAATAATAAATAATAAATAATAAATAATAAATAATAAATAATAAATAATAAATAATAAATAATAAATAATAAATAATAAATAATAAATAATAAATAATAAATAATAAATAATAAATAATAAATAATAAATAATAAATAATAAATAATAAATAATAAATAATAAATAATAAATAATAAATAATAAATAATAAATAATAAATAATAAATAATAAATAATAAATAATAAATAATAAATAATCAATAATCAATAATCAATAATCAATAATCAATAATCAATAATCAATAATCAATAATCAATAATCAATAATAAATAATAAATAATCAATAATCAATAATCAATAATCAATAATCAATAATCAATAATAAATAATAAATAATAAATAATAAATAATAAATAATAAATAATAAATAATAAATAATAAATAATAATCATATCTCGTCGATTTCTCACTAAAATACGACTTGTCATAATTACAGAAGCGCGCCCCTGGAGTCGATTTTTTGCCTATGGTCGACAAGCATCAGATACCAAAAAAAAATCCAGAATTGTAAAAAGTGCCACAAAATTGTAATTTTATGTACCACGCGACGTCAAAATGACCCACTTAGGGGTGTCGCAAAAATATGAAACATATATAGAAAACTTCGTAATTTAATTGTTATGAAAACGTTTGAAATAGATTTGGCAACAAAATTTTTTTTTGCTGTAGCGACGCGTTACGGCGTACCTCTGTTATATGGGAAAAAGTTAAAATTGTCACTTTCAAAGGCTCCAATGACCCACTTGCAAGGGTCGGAGGTGAAAAATGTTCAGTACAAAATGTGCAGCCGAGACCAAAAAATCCAAAATTGTAAAAACTGCCACAAAATTGTAATTTTATGTACCGCGCGACGGATATAATAATGATGATATGTGACTTCAATGCCCAAAAAAGGGAGCGATAATACAAACATATCCACAATTATGGGAAAACATGCACTAGGTACACGCAACAACAACGGTCAATCATTGATTGACTTGTGCTTGGAGCAACAATTTGTAATTGGTGGTTCTTGCTTCCCTCACAAAGATATTCACAAATATACCTGGCAGTCACCGGATGGTCGAACAAGAAACCAAATCGACCGCATCACAATTACCAAGAGATGGAAGAACATCTCTACTAGATATTAGAACATATAGAGGAGCAGACATCTACAGCGACCATCAACTGTTGGTAGGAACTATCAAGATAAAGCCTACCACCAGAAGAAAACCACAGCAACAAAGAAAACACTATGATGTTTGCAAACTAAAAACTGCTGAAATATTAGCTCTATATGACAGAAGACTAATTGAAAACTATGATAAATCCAAACTATGCACATACTCAACAACAACTGATAAGAAATGGGAAATATTACAAAAAGTAATAAGTACCACTGCAGACGAAATCCTTGGAAAAACAACACGAGTAGATAAGCTATGAGAGTTCTGGCTCAAAAACACGGGTTATTTTAAATGAAGGTCCCAAAATGCCCATTTTTCGCTTTTTCCGCCATCTTGGATTTTTATTATTGGAGAAAGAGAGGATTTGGGGATTTGTGGAGGGGTAAAGATCGTCCGAGAGAGTTTGGTTTGGAGTTGGAGAGAGAGAGAGAGAAAATGTGAGAATGTGTGTGTGCGTGAATGAGGAGTAGGGGTAGAGAGAAAATGTGACAATGTGTGGGTGTTTGAGAGCGTGTTTGTGGGGGGTGCTATGAGAATTTGTTTTTAGCATATAATAATTTTATGATATATGAGATATGATAAAACATGATTCAAATTTGTTGATCACCATCAAAATATCTAAAACTTAATTATTTACATACCACTTAATGAGGGTGGTGATCGTAAAAAATAACCGGTGTATGCATATGTGTGTGTGTGTGTGGTTTGATACTTTCTACTCATTTCAAAAATGATAATTTTTAATGAAATAAAGGCACATACATATAGATATTATTATAATGTGTTAAGTAGCTGTACATAAACACATATAAACATTATTAGAATAAATTCTTAAATTCTTTCTCTAAAAGAAAATAAAACGTAGTACATTTATGCATAAATGCATTTTAAGAGCGTATTTTTTGTCGCTCTCTATTTTTTATGAAAGGAAGGGATAAGTTGTGAGAGTGGAGTTTAAAAGATCAGGAGAGGAGAGAGATAAGTGTAAGTCGGCAAGTGTGTGTGTGTGTGTCTGTGTTTTAATATATTTTAATGAGTGAAAAATTCCACATAAATTGTATTATTTGTATTATTATTATTTTGTATTTTTATTATTAAATCAAAATAAGATAAAAGTATTTGGAAAACTAAAATAAAATTCGTATATTTCATTTTAAAAATAATTTACTTTCTAAAGTTTTATTAATACCTACTTTGATTTAAAAGAAAAATAATTCAGAAATTTAATGGATGAACAATCAATTTTAATATTCATATATTTTCGTACAAACTTTACATTATATACACATTAATTTTGTTAATAAGCTGATCCGCACATATAATGTTACTTATCATTATGAAATTATCAAAAACTTTAATTCAAAATAGAGCGGATTATTTTTATGTCCCTCTGTCTATTTTTTGTGTGAAAATGCAGAATATGTTTTGTATGTATTTGTATGTTTAAAACATTATGCGTAAAAATGAGAGAGTTAATGCGGTATGTGTGATTTTATCCATTGTTATGAAATATGAGATTATAATCTGAAAAAATCATGATAAAACATGATTCAAAATTGTCGATCGCAAACGTATTATTAAAAACTTTAATTCAAATAAATTTCGAAGTCGTTTGATGAGAGTGATCGTAAAACACAATGTTTCCATGAGTATGCGTGTGTGTTTGTTTCTTTACGCATTACAAGGCTGATAATTTTTTGATTGATAAAATCAAATCACAAATATGTATGACATTATATAATATTAAAGTCCATACATAAATACAATTATTTTTATGATCAATTCTTTTTATGATGATGTGTACATTCATTTTAAGAGAGGATTATTTTTTATGTTGCTCTCACAATTTTTTCTTTTACTAATAGTTTCAGATTTTTTTATGTTATTTTAAAAAAAAACAGCTCCTTTCGCGGCAACGTTTTCAAATAAAATTAAAGATTTCCATTTTTAATAAAAAAAATTTTTATATAAACCTTTCGAAAAAAAGAGGAATATTTTGTATGAATTTGTTAATTTAATAATATTACTCATCAAGTTTTATATGAAAATTGCTTTTACGGTTTACTTTATGATTTATATTATATGTAATATATTTTCACTTTTAATTTATTTGGCATAAGAAGATTGAAATTGTTTCATTAATATATTATTATTAATAGGTAGATAATAATTAATAAAATAAAATCACATATATATATATATATATATATATAATAATTTGTAATTTTATTCTATAAATTCATTTCCTATAATGAATAGGTTTACATAATTGTTTTTTATTTTAAATTATATAAAAAATAATTAAATTTGAAATATAAAAACTATATAAGAAGAAAAAAATAAAAAAACAATTAAAATAAAATCAAAGAGAAAAAATGTTTATATATTTTTTTAACGAAAAATAAATAAAAAAATTAAAAATAATAATGAAGAACAAAAAATGAAGAAATCAACAAAAAAAAAAACAACAAATTTTGAATTTATTTTCTTTTTTCTTTTAAATAAAATTAAAATTAAATCAAAAAGTATAAAATAATGAAAACATAAGAAAATTCTCGATAAAATAAAAAACGAAAATAATGTATTAAATTTTTAATAGAAATTATATAAAAAAATAATTAATTTTTAATATGAGAAATAAATAAGAATAAAAAGAAAAACTTTGAAAAAACGCAAACCCAAAAATTAAAAAAATACAAATATTGGAAATAATTTTCTCGTACAAAAATATCATTTATATCTTTTATTCCCGCTAAAGATTCTATTAAATCTTTATCTTAAATATTTTGTTTAACAATATAAACAACAATATAGTCAATAATAAAAATACTTTTAATAAAGTTTTAGCAATCAATCAATTTTTCCATTATTATTTATCTATATTAAAAAAATTTCTTCTTGTATTTTTGTAAACTATTTTATTTAATGGATAAGATACTTATTTATTTTAATTTTTATATTTTATGCAAATGCAGTTTGAAATGATCTATTTACTCTAACATGATAATCAACTATAAGTGTGTGTGTTAAAAGAATATCATCAGTTCATTATTAATATTAATAAAAAAATATTATTCATGAAATTCATAAAATATTAATTCATCAACTCCGATCACATTCAAATATAAAATGCAATTTACAACTATACAAAATTCAGAGAGGATCTACAAAATGAATCATATATACATATGTTATTATTGTAGAATAGTATATTATTTAGTTTATTATCATTATCACTATATGTAAAAAATTAATAAGAAAAGATATGACATACATTTCGCTAATGTGTGCTATTTTATTTGACACATTAAACAGCAGATGTTATATACATAAGGTATTCGATATGCAACTATGACGTTTTTTTATTTTTTGCTCCGTGTGGGGTTCTTTGTGCAATTTTTATCAGTTATTTTTGGATTATGAATCTTTTAGTTTTTTTAAAAACATGTATGCATGTTATATTTAAAAAATGCAAAGAGAGGAGAGTTTCTATATTAGTAGTATACAAGAAACAAATAAACAGAAAGGGAATACATTCATCAAATGATTTATTCTATATCAACAAGTAGGAATTGTTAAGCAATTAATTTCACGCTGAAAAACTCAAAATATTTTTTTATCTCAGGAATAATTATTCAAAATAATAACGTTGAAAATGAGTAAACAAGATATTGTTGATGAGCTTCATAAACCTGCTTTTAAAAAATTTGCAAGAAGAAAAGTTGTAATTAAGGGCATTGATGATTTATGGCAAGCAGATCTTGTTGAAATGATTCCTTATTCAAATCAAAATAAAAAATATAAATATTTGTTAACAGTTATTGATTGTTTTTCCAAATATGCATGGGCTAAACCTGTGATGAATAAGACAGGTAAACTTGTAAGTGAAGCAATGTGCGCGATTTTTAAAGAAAGTAGCCGATCACCGATAAACTTGCAAACAGATGGCGGAAAGGAATTTTACAATGAGAATTTTCAAATTCTTATGAGGGAATATAATGTAAATCATTACTCAACTTACACACACTTAAAAGCGAGTATAGTTGAAAGATTTAACAGAACATTGAAAGATAAAATGTGGAAGTTGTTTAGTTTTCAAGGTTCCTATAAATGGTTACATTTAATAGACTCACTTATCCATAGGTATAATAATACCATACATAGCACTATTAAAATGGCACCGATTAATGTGAGCAAACAACACGAATAATCTTTATTAAAAACGATTTTCAATCAAGTTCCAAGATTAGTAAAAAATAAATTTAATATTGGCGACAGCGTTCGCATAAGTAAATATAAAACTATGTTTGAAAAGGGGTACACTCCAAATTGGACGGCTGAAATTTTTAAAATTATAAATGTAAACAACAAATTTCCTACTACATATCTACTGGAAGATTATAAACACCAACCGATAGCAGGCCGCTTCTATGAACGAGAACTTCAAAAAGCAAAATATCCAAACTCATTTCTCATCGAGAAAGTCCTTAAACATAAAAAGGATTTGATTTATGTTAAATGGCTTGGCTTTGATGCCTCAGAAAATTCATGGATCAAGAAAACTGATCTAATCAAATGAGAACCGATGAAATGTGATAAAAGCAACTAGTGAACCTTTTATGCTAAGATGGAAAATGAAAACTTAGTAATTTTTATCCCATAATTAATATATTATTAAAAATAAATTTCTAAATATGTTTTGTAGTATCACAAATAAAGAGAGATATTTCTTATTATATAATGAAAAATGGTTAGATATTAATTTTCTCAATATTTATTTCCCCATTATTTTTGCATCTGCAACAGGGCCGTGTTTAGAATTTTTGGCGCCCTTGGCCAGAAACACTGGTGCGCCTTCGAAAAAAAAAAATGTTAAAATTAAAGTCAAACTTAACACTAAATAATATTTATTCTTCTTTGTAATCTCAGATATCCATATATAGCACATATATAATTTTAAAAAATAGCGACTTTAATTATATTCTTAACGCATTGATAGTGTGTCCTATATTGAGCGTATTCATATTAATTAAATTTGATTTTATTTAACTATTTGATTTTTTTAGCGCCCTAAAATGCTGGCGCCCTCCCGGCCAATGGCCATATGGTTAGATAGGCACTGATCTGCAATATTAATAGCTCCTCATGAATTGTAATTATTTCGTGATTTTTATAATATTTAAACAAGTTAAAATTAATATTATTGTTTAAATTCTTAGAAAGATGACGTTGCAATATTTAATATTTGCAATATTTTAATCCATTTCTACCCAAAAATATAATTAGGTTTTCTTGTAATTAAAAATCATTTTGCTATTTACAACTTATATTTATTAAATATAGATTACCAAATTATAAAATTATACAAATTATTAAACTTAAATCCTATTACTATCTTAAACATTTAGTGATAATATTGAATAATTACTAAATAATTCAAACAAAATAATATACTTTTCTTGAAGTTAATTTTAAAAAATTCATACAATACTTTTGTCGATCTTATAAAGTAATAATTTTTAATAATTAAGAAATTGTAAAACAAACACTGATATTGAATTAACTATTTTTGTTCGAATTTCAAATATGGCATAATATTAAAGTCATTTTTTTAATAAGTAAGATTAAATAAGATTACATTGTTTTATATTAAAAATATTAAAACACTAAAAATTTTTTACTTAAAATTAAAACAATTAAAAAACGTTTTCTTTTATTTACATAGTTATATATTTTTCAGAACCACAAATAGACAGTTATTATAAATCTGTTTCCATGATTTTGTTGTGGTCCCACGGTAGTGTATCATAACAATTTTTTAATAGAAAGCGTTTATCATCGTGAGGGTTTAATGCAATTTTTGTTTGAGTTATTGAATTAATTTTATGTTTTCTCGACCGAATTAAATGTTGTTGAATAGTTTTTGTGGTTTCATTTTTTAAACAATTAACATAATCATCAAAACTTATTCTAGATTTTACAATATGCTTCTTGATTCCTTTCGCTTTTTTGGTAGAGTCTAAACCCTCAACCCTAATCGAATACATTTTTGATCTTAAACCTACAAACTCGGTCATTATTTTCCCATTATTTTCATCCTTCATCAAACTATTACTTTTTTATTTACCAAAGGTATTTTCCATTTATTGTCGCTAGGATAATCGCTTGTATCAAAATAATTGTGGCAATCTCTTTTTATAATATCATATATATCTGAGCAAGTCACCTCATAAATTAAACTATCAGTATCCGTATAGCAAATTGAACAATTTTCGCCGAATTGTGGAAGCATATAATTGTAATGAAAGTTATAAACTGTGGTTTTGGCTAAATCTAAAATTGCCATTCCAATATATATCGGTTTATTGAAGTAAATTTCTGATTTGTTTAATTCTATAGCAACCAAGTTTTCACTAAAAATTGTTGATGATTTAAATTGAGGTTTAGAAATTAGTGCTTCAGCACCATATCTTCCTAACCATTTTGTAATTAGCTTAACAATGCTGTGTTTTCTCACATTTTCCATAGTTTTTCCGAAAACGGCATTGTTCATCAATTTGAAAAGATTTTTCTCGAATTCATTTTTTGCTAGAGATCGCAAATGTGTATTTAAATCGATATACGATTTCAACCAATCTGATTGATTGAATTCGAGAATTCTATGGATTTTTGTTAATACTAATCCATTTTCCAATGCTTGCTTTAAACTTCTGTAATGTATGACGTATTTACTTTTAATGCCAAGTGTTGCCATTAATTTTTCTTGCTTTGAATTCGGACTGCATTTATGTTCAGGACAAAATGGAAGATCTTTATGTCTATCATGAATATCTGAAGGGTAATCTAGATCTACTTCCAAAATGTATCCTTTATCTGCCTCATCAGATATTTGTGTAACATCAAAATTTTGGAAGTCTTTGACCCAATTAAAACCACCAAATGGTAAAAATTGAGACATTGCCCAACCATATTGATTATTTATATCATTATAAATTAAATATTTCGTGGGTTTTGTTGAATCATGATCGTTCATATACTTGTTATTAGCTTTTGAGTATCGTTTCGAACATTGACTCAACCCACCTCTAATTCCTCGCTCAACAAACATTATCATATCTATGTCTGTTAATAATTCAAGATTAATTTCTGTATGTTTTAGCATAGCATCCCATGTATAACCAGGAAGTGTAAAATAGTTGGCAGGGTCAAGTCCATACGTTTTGTGACAGCTTTTACGAAATTGTTCAAATACATCTGCTAATAGAAGAACATCTGTCTTAAGATATAAGTCTGAATATTCACCTAAATTTTTTAAACCAAATTTTTCCCAAACTTTTTGAGCACGTTCATATTGGTTTTGGCTAATTTCACTTTCATATAATTTATTATTAAATTGTGTAATCGGTGGAAGAGCTGTTTCCATGAATTTACTGACACAATTGAAATAATCATATGGGTAAACACCTTTGGTTGTTAATAATTCATATTTTTCATCTGATAATGTTTTAAATTCTGATTTAAGGATTTGAAATGATGTTAAATACGATGCAAGCGTATCTAAGCTAGCTCCCATAAACCGAAACGAATCAATGAAACGAAATTGTGTCACACAATTTCTTAACTCTTTAGTAAATGAAATGTAACGTTCCTTATTAATAGGTAATAAATTTGTTCTTCCGGGGATGTCTGATGCAATATTTTTTATGATGAAATGCGCATCATACCCACTTAAGTTATGAAAAACTACAGGTACAGTATGTGTATCTCTATAGTTTAAGTTGCATTCATTGTGTGCAGCAAATAATTAAATTTGAAATATAAAAACTATATAAGAAGAAAAAAATAAAAAAACAATTAAAATAAAATCAAAGAGAAAAAATGTTTATATATTTTTTTAACGAAAAATAAATAAAAAAATTAAAAATAATAATGAAGAACAAAAAATGAAGAAATCAACAAAAAAAAAAACAACAAATTTTGAATTTATTTTCTTTTTTCTTTTAAATAAAATTAAAATTAAATCAAAAAGTATAAAATAATGAAAACATAAGAAAATTCTCGATAAAATAAAAAACGAAAATAATGTATTAAATTTTTAATAGAAATTATATAAAAAAATAATTAATTTTTAATATGAGAATTAAATAAGAATAAAAAGAAAAGTTTGAAAAAACGCAAACCCAAAAATTAAAAAAATACAAATCTTGTAAATTATTTTCTCATACGAAAATATCATTTATCCCTTTTACTCCCGCTAAAGATTCTATTAAATCTTTATCTTAAATATTTTGTTTAACAATTTTTGAAATTAAAAACTAATCAAAGCAGTTAGAGTCATCTTACATCTACTGTAATTTATTACAAATGTTTTATAAGAATATTTATTAATTTTAATTTATTTATTAATTGGAATAATTTTAAAAAATAATGAAAATGAATTAAAATTGCTAATAGGTAATAAAGAGAACAAAATATATTATAATACAATATGAAAAAATCAAAAAAGATTTGCCCTGAAGACAATGGATGTATCTGTGTGTGTGTGTGTGTGTGTGTGTGATTGTTTGTTATCTTTCACTCATTACAAGACTAATAATTTTTCTGTTTAATAAAATAAAAACATAATTAAGTATAATATTATATTATATATTAAGAATCTACGTATAAAGTCAATAATCTTTCGGAAATAATCTTTATCTTAAATATTTTGTTTAACAATATAAACAACAATAAAGTCAATAATCTTTCGGAAATACTTTTAATAAAGTTTTAGCAATCAATCAATTTTTCCATTATTATTTATCTACATTAAAAAAATTTCTTCTTGTATTTTTGTAAACTATTTTATTTAATGGATAAGATAATTATTTATTTTAATTTTTATATTTTATGCAAATGCAGTTTGAAATGATCTATTTACTCTAACATGATAATCAACTATAAGTGTGTGTGTTAAAAGAATATCATCAGTTCATTATTAATATTAATAAAAAAATATTATTCATGAAATTCATAAAATATTAATTCATCAACTCCGATCACATTCAAATATAAAATGCAATTTACAACTATACAAAATTCAGAGAGGATCTACAAAATGAATCATATATAGAATAGTATATTATTTAGTTTATCATCATTATCTATATGTGGTTCGGAAAATTTAGTCTACCACGATTTTATTGGAATATTATGATGTAGAAGTTAACAAGAATGCATTTGAAACATAGACGAGTTTTTAAAAAAATTAATAAGAAAAGATATGACATACATTTCGCTAATGTGTGCTATTTTTTTTGACACATTAAACAGCAGATGTTATATACATAAGGTATTCGATATGCAACTATGACGTTTTTTTTATTTTTTCTCCGTGTGGGGTTCTTTGTGCAATTTTTATCAGTTATTTTTGGATTAGAAATCTTTTAGTTTTTTTAAAAACATGTATGCATGTTATATTTAATACATGCAAAGAGAGGAGAGTTTCTATATTAGTAGTATACAAGAAACAAATAAACAGATTAATCACAAATCGTTTTGTTTAATGCGGTATAAAGGGAATACATTCATCAAATGATTTATTCTATATCAACAAGTCAGTTGTGTAGGATGTACTAAGTCGATTAACACTTGATTAAAAGTCTATAAAAATCTTTAAATTAATATTATCTATTATATTGGTAAGTAGTCCTTCAAAATAATTTGTGAAGTGTAAACATTAAATAATCAAATTTAATAAATTTAACCAATTACAGGTGGAAAATATTCAGTTTCAAAAATGGTGAATGTTTCAGAAATAGTTAAAAATGCAAAATCTTCATTATTGCTCGCTCAGAAGGATCATGCAATAATTCAATCTTGCATTAGAGAATATGGTAGAAATATAAAAATATTAAATAATTTACTGAAAACGGCAACTACGGTAAGTGAATCAAATAAAATTTCTAACGGAATTTGTTTGTTAGCAAGCTTTCGAGCAAAGTTAAAATTAATCCGGCAAAATAATGTAGAATTAAAAAAAAAAAAAAATGGTAACAGGCTATATACAAAAGTTCAATGGGAATATCTTCAATCTGCTTTTAAAAATCGCATGCGAACAGTTGCAATGACGAATTTAAAGCATTTGGATCCGATTGAGTTTTTGGAGGATTGTAGGAAAATATTCATTCGTCGGATTAAAAAAGAGCTAAAGAATGTGAATTCCATTAAAGTTAATGCCGTATTTTGCGGAGAATTCAAAATTCAGAAAGCAGAAGAAGAAGTATATGAGTGGAAATATATGAACACTAAAAATCAAGTAATAAAGCAAGACACAAATTTACAAGCGTGGTTCACCGATCACATTCAAGATATAATATTAAAGGATTTACAGGATTTTCAGGAGAAAGAAAGTGGATGGACCCTTTCAGCTATTGTTAACATAATATTTAATATCAATAAATTTTCCCCACAATTGGGGTCATCATACATTCCACTACCAAAACAAATTGAATGTAAGAAGGCTTGTATTAATGTTAAAAATACTGATGACGCATGTTTTGCATGGGCTGTAATATCTGCTTTATATCCAGTCGAGAATAATGCGGAACGATGTTCAAAATATCCACACTATTCAACGGCGTTGAATCTTAAGGGAATTCAATTTCCAATGACGTATAACTAAATTCCTCGATTTGAGCGGTATAATAACATATCCATTAATGTTTACCAATGTATCAAAATTATGAAGAAGGATGGCGGGGAATATTTCAACATATTGCCATCACATTTAACAAGAAATAAAACTCACACACATGTTAATTTATTATTGGTTCAGAATGTTTATTATGAAAATGATTCTGAACAGGATGATGAAGAGGAATATGAGCCAATAAGATATCACTATGTCTGGATTAAAGATTTATCACGATTATTATCATCACAGTTCGGGAAAAGACATGGGCGAAAATTTGTTTGTGATCGATGTCTTCATTATTTTCACACCACAGAAAACCTTCAAAAACATTCTGAAGATTGCAAAAAACAAAATCAATGCAAAATTAAGCTCCCGATGGAGAATGAAAAAATTTTAAGGTTTAAAAATAATATAAATAAAATATTAGCACCATTTGTAATATATGCGGATTTGGAGTGCATATTAAAGACGTCAAATCACATGAATGAATATCAAGAGCATGTACCTTGCAGTGTTGGGTTTTATGTTAAGTGCTCATATGATTCAACTCTTTCTTTCTATAAATCATATCGTGGTGAAGATTGTATTTCTTGGTTTACTAATGAATTGCAATCATTCGCGGATTATTTAGACGCAATTTTCAAACACCCCATAATGATTACGACATTAACAGACTTTGAAATACAACAGTTTAAAGAAACTTCAATTTGCCACATCTGTGAACAAAAATTCAATTTAGATGACAAAAAAGTTCGCGATCATTGTCATCTTTCTGGGAATTATAGAGGTGCTGCACACAATGAATGCAACTTAAACTATAGAGATACACATACTGTACCTGTAGTTTTTCATAACTTAAGTGGGTATGATGCGCATTTCATCATAAAAAATATTGCATCAGACATCCCCGGAAGAACAAATTTATTACCTATTAATAAGGAACGTTACATTTCATTTACTAAAGAGTTAAGAAATTGTGTGACACAATTTCGTTTCATTGATTCGTTTCGGTTTATGGGAGCTAGCTTAGATACGCTTGCATCGTATTTAACATCATTTCAAATCCTTAAATCAGAATTTAAAACATTATCAGATGAAAAATATGAATTATTAACAACCAAAGGTGTTTACCCATATGATTATTTCAATTGTGTCAGTAAATTCATGGAAACAGCTCTTCCACCGATTACACAATTTAATAATAAATTATATGAAAGTGAAATTAGCCAAAACCAATATGAACGTGCTCAAAAAGTTTGGGAAAAATTTGGTTTAAAAAATTTAGGTGAATATTCAGACTTATATCTTAAGACAGATGTTCTTCTATTAGCAGATGTATTTGAACAATTTCGTAAAAGCTGTCACAAAACGTATGGACTTGACCCTGCCAACTATTTTACACTTCCTGGTTATACATGGGATGCTATGCTAAAACATACAGAAATTAATCTTGAATTATTAACAGACATAGATATGATAATGTTTGTTGAGCGAGGAATTAGAGGTGGGTTGAGTCAATGTTCGAAACGATACTCAAAAGCTAATAACAAGTATATGAACGATCATGATTCAACAAAACCCACGAAATATTTAATTTATAATGATATAAATAATCAATATGGTTGGGCAATGTCTCAATTTTTACCATTTGGTGGTTTTAATTGGGTCAAAGACTTCCAAAATTTTGATGTTACACAAATATCTGATGAGGCAGATAAAGGATACATTTTGGAAGTAGATCTAGATTACCCTTCAGATATTCATGATAGACATAAAGATCTTCCATTTTGTCCTGAACATAAATGCAGTCCGAATTCAAAGCAAGAAAAATTAATGGCAACACTTGGCATTAAAAGTAAATACGTCATACATTACAGAAGTTTAAAGCAAGCATTGGAAAATGGATTAGTATTAACAAAAATCCATAGAATTCTCGAATTCAATCAATCAGATTGGTTGAAATCGTATATCGATTTAAATACACATTTGCGATCTCTAGCAAAAAATGAATTCGAGAAAAATCTTTTCAAATTGATGAACAATGCCGTTTTCGGAAAAACTATGGAAAATGTGAGAAAACACAGCATTGTTAAGCTAATTACAAAATGGTTAGGAAGATATGGTGCTGAAGCACTAATTTCTAAACCTCAATTTAAATCATCAACAATTTTTAGTGAAAACTTGGTTGCTATAGAATTAAACAAATCAGAAATTTACTTCAATAAACCGATATATATTGGAATGGCAATTTTAGATTTAGCCAAAACCACAGTTTATAACTTTCATTACAATTATATGCTTCCACAATTCGGCGAAAATTGTTCAATTTGCTATACGGATACTGATAGTTTAATTTATGAGGTGACTTGCTCAGATATATATGATATTATAAAAAGAGATTGCCACAATTATTTTGATACAAGCGATTATCCTAGCGACAATAAATGGAAAATACCTTTGGTAAATAAAAAAGTAATAGTTTGATGAAGGATGAAAATAATGGGAAAATAATGACCGAGTTTGTAGGTTTAAGATCAAAAATGTATTCGATTAGGGTTGAGGGTTTAGACTCTACCAAAAAAGCGAAAGGAATCAAGAAGCATATTGTAAAATCTAGAATAAGTTTTGATGATTATGTTAATTGTTTAAAAAATGAAACCACAAAAACTATTCAACAACATTTAATTCGGTCGAGAAAACATAAAATTAATTCAATAACTCAAACAAAAATTGCATTAAACCCTCACGATGATAAACGCTTTCTATTAAAAAATTGTTATGATACACTACCGTGGGACCACAACAAAATCATGGAAACAGATTTATAATAACTGTCTATTTGTGGTTCTGAAAAATATATAACTATGTAAATAAAAGAAAACGTTTTTTAATTGTTTTAATTTTAAGTAAAAAATTTTTAGTGTTTTAATATTTTTAATATAAAACAATGTAATCTTATTTAATCTTACTTATTAAAAAAATGACTTTAATATTATGCCATATTTGAAATTCGAACAAAAATAGTTAATTCAATATCAGTGTTTGTTTTACAATTTCTTAATTATTAAAAATTATTACTTTATAAGATCGACAAAAGTATTGTATGAATTTTTTAAAATTAACTTCAAGAAAAGTATATTATTTTGTTTGAATTATTTAGTAATTATTCAATATTATCACTAAATGTTTAAGATAGTAATAGGATTTAAGTTTAATAATTTGTATAATTTTATAATTTGGTAATCTATATTTAATAAATATAAGTTGTAAATAGCAAAATGATTTTTAATTACAAGAAAACCTAATTATATTTTTGGGTAGAAATGGATTAAAATATTGCAAATATTAAATATTGCAACGTCATCTTTCTAAGAATTTAAACAATAATATTAATTTTAACTTGTTTAAATATTATAAAAATCACGAAATAATTACAATTCATGAGGAGCTATTAATATTGCAGATCAGTGCCTATCTAACCATATGGCCATTGGCCGGGAGGGCGCCAGCATTTTAGGGCGCTAAAAAAATCAAATAGTTAAATAAAATCAAATTTAATTAATATGAATACGCTCAATATAGGACACACTATCAATGCGTTAAGAATATAATTAAAGTCGCTATTTTTTAAAATTATATATGTGCTATATATGGATATCTGAGATTACAAAGAAGAATAAATATTATTTAGTGTTAAGTTTGACTTTAATTTTAACATTTTTTTTTTTCGAAGGCGTACCAGTGTTTCTGGCCAAGGGCGCCAAAAATTCTAAACACGGCCCTGTTGCAGATGCAAAAATAATGGGGAAATAAATATTGAGAAAATTAATATCTAACCATTTTTCATTATATAATAAGAAATATCTCTCTTTATTTGTGATACTACAAAACATATTTAGAAATTTATTTTTAATAATATATTAATTATGGGATAAAAATTACTAAGTTTTCATTTTCCATCTTAGCATAAAAGGTTCACTAGTTGCTTTTATCACATTTCATCGGTTCTCATTTGATTAGATCAGTTTTCTTGATCCATGAATTTTCTGAGGCATCAAAGCCAAGCCATTTAACATAAATCAAATCCTTTTTATGTTTAAGGACTTTCTCGATGAGAAATGAGTTTGGATATTTTGCTTTTTGAAGTTCTCGTTCATAGAAGCGGCCTGCTATCGGTTGGTGTTTATAATCTTCCAGTAGATATGTAGTAGGAAATTTGTTGTTTACATTTATAATTTTAAAAATTTCAGCCGTCCAATTTGGAGTGTACCCCTTTTCAAACATAGTTTTATATTTACTTATGCGAACGCTGTCGCCAATATTAAATTTATTTTTTACTAATCTTGGAACTTGATTGAAAATCGTTTTTAATAAAGATTATTCGTGTTGTTTGCTCACATTAATCGGTGCCATTTTAATAGTGCTATGTATGGTATTATTATACCTATGGATAAGTGAGTCTATTAAATGTAACCATTTATAGGAACCTTGAAAACTAAACAACTTCCACATTTTATCTTTCAATGTTCTGTTAAATCTTTCAACTATACTCGCTTTTAAGTGTGTGTAAGTTGAGTAATGATTTACATTATATTCCCTCATAAGAATTTGAAAATTCTCATTGTAAAATTCCTTTCCGCCATCTGTTTGCAAGTTTATCGGTGATCGGCTACTTTCTTTAAAAATCGCGCACATTGCTTCACTTACAAGTTTACCTGTCTTATTCATCACAGGTTTAGCCCATGCATATTTGGAAAAACAATCAATAACTGTTAACAAATATTTATATTTTTTATTTTGATTTGAATAAGGAATCATTTCAACAAGATCTGCTTGCCATAAATCATCAATGCCCTTAATTACAACTTTTCTTCTTGCAAATTTTTTAAAAGCAGGTTTATGAAGCTCATCAACAATATCTTGTTTACTCATTTTCAACGTTATTATTTTGAATAATTATTCCTGAGATAAAAAAATATTTTGAGTTTTTCAGCGTGAAATTAATTGCTTAACAATTCCTACTTGTTGATATAGAATAAATCATTTGATGAATGTATTCCCTTTCTGTTTATTTGTTTCTTGTATACTACTAATATAGAAACTCTCCTCTCTTTGCATTTTTTAAATATAACATGCATACATGTTTTTAAAAAAACTAAAAGATTCATAATCCAAAAATAACTGATAAAAATTGCACAAAGAACCCCACACGGAGCAAAAAATAAAAAAACGTCATAGTTGCATATCGAATACCTTATGTATATAACATCTGCTGTTTAATGTGTCAAATAAAATAGCACACATTAGCGAAATGTATGTCATATCTTTTCTTATTAATTTTTTACATATAGTGATAATGATAATAAACTAAATAATATACTATTCTACAATAATAACATATGTATATATGATTCATTTTGTAGATCCTCTCTGAATTTTGTATAGTTGTAAATTGCATTTTATATTTGAATGTGATCGGAGTTGATGAATTAATATTTTATGAATTTCATGAATAATATTTTTTTATTAATATTAATAATGAACTGATGATATTCTTTTAACACACACACTTATAGTTGATTATCATGTTAGAGTAAATAGATCATTTCAAACTGCATTTGCATAAAATATAAAAATTAAAATAAATAAGTATCTTATCCATTAAATAAAATAGTTTACAAAAATACAAGAAGAAATTTTTTTAATATACACAGTAAAAAATGTTCATTGAAAGTTGTGTAAAATTACCAGTTTCAAAGTTGTAATAATTACACAACAAATTTGGATTTTTTAAAAGTATGTAAATTATGGTTGAATTTCACATATTTTGTATGGATTTGAAATAATCTGTAAAAATTGTGTTTTTTTATGGAGTTTTATGTAATTTTATATAAGCTTTATGTAAATATTTGACTCACTGTGTGTTTTTCAACACAACAACATAAATCTTATGTAAAATTGTAGTACTTTTTATGAAATCGAGTAAAAAATATGTGAAAGTCAATCATAATTTAAAAAATACATATTTTTATTGTAATTTAAATAATTTTTATTGAAAAAATCCAAACTTTAAATTATAATTCTACATATAAATTATTTTCTGATATTTAAAATTATGTACATAGTACATAAAAAATCATGTATTTTCATGTAATGTTATTATTTTTTTTATCTGTGTTCATAGTTATTATGTAAAATGCTATTTTTTAGATATATATTTGTTGGATATTATATGAAGTACCAAATTTATTGATATAATTTTTTAATAATCCTTGTTCATAATATTAAACGCGTTTAAGTCTAAGAAAAATTGAATTCTAACCAAATAACTTCATCTAAAATATATCCAAATATTACGCTCTCAACACTATAATTTCATCATATTGATTCCAATATCTAGTCAAAGCCAATATTGTTTTTATACAATAAAATTTAATTAATTTAAATAATGTATTTTTCTTCTAATTAATTCGAGAATTCTAGAAATAAAATGCATGTTATTACCATATGCGTTTTACATAAAATATATGTAAAACTGCGTATGGAATGCGAAAAAACACAATTTTTTTTAAATCTACATAAAATAAATGTTTTTTTAAATATTGTTATGTGAACGGTTGCTCACTGACCTACGCAATTTAGATACTATACATAGAAAAGTTGTAATCCTACGTAAAGTATGCACTTTTTTATATAAAATTTATGTGAAAAATGAATCGGTTAGCTCGTTTTTGATCGGATATAATTCGGTATTGTTCATCAGCGTGGAATTAAGAAAAATTTAATTTCATTTGTAGTTCACTCTCAATTTCATCAGACGTTCCTAGTTAAACTTAAAAAAAAGGTAAGTTTTTTTTAATTATATTAATATGTGCAACAGTGAAAGAATAAATAAATTATAAAAAGAACATGTAAGTGCATAAAAAAACTGAAATTTGAATGCACTTTCTTATATGCATTAAAATTCATTATAATTTTTTTTTATGTATTTGCAATTTGTTTATATTTTCATTAATGCCAAAAAATTAAATTTCAGCAAATGGAGGACAAAATTTTATTCAAAATTTGGAACTTAAGTAGAAGTATAAAAAAATCTTTTTGTATTGTCCCTAACATAACTGATGTAATAGCTAAAGGTATAAGAATTTTGAGTTTCTAAAAAAGACAAATTGACATATTTTTATTTATTACAGCTCAATCTCTTGGTTTATTTGGAAATCGTCTTGTTCTCGAATGTGAGGGTAATTAGAAGACAATGAAACTTTAACAATACTTTCATCCCAAATATTAATTTTACTAGATGAAGGAGAAAATTGGTACCCGAACGTAACACAATTTCGTATTAATGATTCATTTATTGAAAACGTAACTCATCAGGACACTGCTTCTTCGTGTTCACTATTTCAATGTATTCATCAGCATCAGCCGCAAGGATTTACAAATGGTTTTTAAGGATAATACGAGCTCTTCAGATATGATTGTCTTCAATTTTTTGGTTCTTTATTTCAAAGAAGACAAAGATTTTCTTTACAGATGTTTTGAAGTAAGTAATAATTGAAAATAACTAAATTCTGTTCCTAATTTCATTTTCTTTTTTTTTAAGATTGAAACAACATTAAGCGATATTATATAGAATAATTATTTTAAAAACCAAAAATTTACAGATCTTGATGGTGATAATAAAATATATTATTTATTCATGGAGGGAATAGTATTAAATTCATCATCTACCACGTTTGTTGAAGCCGTCCAGCAGTTAATGGTGACATATTATAATTTTAATATAAAATATGACAAAATTTCCTTGACGCTGGAATTTATTCAACGGCTGTTTCTGGAAATTTCACATGAAAAAGTGAGAATAGACGACATATAAATTTAATCGCGAAAATTGAAAATCTAATTGAAAATATTAAAAAACAATAAGTGCATATATAATGTATATGCAAATGAAATTAATGAATTTAACTATTTGTTTTATTTTGATTAAAATTGATTATATCTGAAATAGATTATTAATGTAAGCTTTCTTTTGATTATATTTTTTTTAATGATTTTATATAAATATTTTTGAGATTTTTTTATAATAAATGAAAATATAAAATATTAAATATTTGTCTTTAAATATACATACTCCCATTACAATTTTACATAAAAAAAAAATATTAAATTATGTTTAATATTAAATCGTTTTATGTAAAATTACATATTACTTTTATTGGATATTACATATTATCCTTGTAATTTCTCGTTGAAAATCTTTAATATTACATACTAAAGATTTAATAATAATCTTGTAATATTACATATATTATGCTAAATATTACATACTAAATTATTTACATAACAATAATTTACAGATATCCAGTTGAATATTACAGTTCGATTGAAAGTTGAATATTACATACATTTAAATATTACATATAATTAAATATTACGTAGCTTTAATTATACATACAATTCAAATACCATATTACATATAGTTATGTAGTGTACATATTAATATGTAATACTACCACTTTGAAAGATGGCAATTGGATGCCATCTTTCAAAGTGGTAAATTTACACGTTTTTTTTTTACTGTGTAGATAAATAATAATGGAAAAATTGATTGATTGCTAAAACTTTATTAAAAGTATTTTTATTATTGACTATATTGTTGTTTATATTGTTAAACAAAATATTTAAGATAAAGATTTAATAGAATCTTTAGCAAGAATAAAAGATATAAATGATATTTTTGTACGAGAAAATTATTTACAATATTTGTATTTTTTTAATTTTTGGGTTTGCGTTTTTTCAAAGTTTTTCTTTTTATTCTTATTTATTTCTCATATTAAAAATTAATTATTTTTTTATATAATTTCTATTAAAAATTTAATACATTATTTTCGTTTTTTATTTTATCGAGAATTTTCTTATGTTTTCATTATTTTATACTTTTTGATTTAATTTTAATTTTATTTAAAAGAAAAAAGAAAATAAATTCAAAATTTGTTGTTTTTTTTTTTTGTTGATTTCTTCATTTTTTGTTCTTCATTATTATTTTTAATTTTTTTATTTATTTTTCGTTAAAAAAATATATAAACATTTTTTCTCTTTGATTTTATTTTAATTGTTTTTTTATTTTTTTCTTCTTATATAGTTTTTATATTTCAAATTTAATTATTTTTTATATAATTTAAAATAAAAAACAATTATGTAAACCTATTCATTATAGGAAATGAATTTATAGAATAAAATTACAAATTATTATATATATATATATATATATATATATATATATATATATATATATATATATATATATGTGATTTTATTTTATTAATTATTATCTACCTATTAATAATAATATATTAATGAAACAATTTCAATCTTCTTATGCCAAATAAATTAAAAGTGAAAATATATTACATATAATATAAATCATAAAGTAAACCGTAAAAGCAATTTTCATATAAAACTTGATGAGTAATATTATTAAATTAACAAATTCATACAAAATATTCCTCTTTTTTTCGAAAGGTTTACATAAAATTTTTTTTTATTAAAAATGGAAATCTTTAATTTTATTTGAAAACGTTGCCGCGAAAGGAGCTGTTTTTTTTTAAAATAACATAAAAAAATCTGAAACTATTAGTAAAAGAAAAAATTGTGAGAGCAACATAAAAAATAATCCTCTCTTAAAATGAATGTACACATCATCATAAAAAGAATTGATCATAAAAATAATTGAATTTATGTATGGACTTTAATATTATATAATGTCATACATATTTGTGATTTGATTTTATCAATCAAAAAATTATCAGCCTTGTAATGCGTAAAGAAACAAACACACACGCATACTCATGGAAACATTGTGTTTTACGATCACTCTCATCAAACGACTTCGAAATTTATTTGAATTAAAGTTTTTAATAATACGTTTGCGATCGACAATTTTGAATCATGTTTTATCATGATTTTTTCAGATTATAATCTCATATTTCATAACAATGGATAAAATCACACATACCGCATTAACTCTCTCATTTTTACGCATAATGTTTTAAACATACAAATACATACAAAACATATTCTGCATTTTCACACAAAAAATAGACAGAGGGACATAAAAATAATCCGCTCTATTTTGAATTAAAGTTTTTGATAATTTCATAATGATAAGTAACATTATATGTGCGGATCAGCTTATTAACAAAATTAATGTGTATACTATAATGTAAAGTTTGTACGAAAATATATGAATATTAAAATTGATTGTTCATCCATTAAATTTCTGAATTATTTTTCTTTTAAATCAAAGTAGGTATTAATAAAACTTTAGAAAGTAAATTATTTTTAAAATGAAATATACGAATTTTATTTTAGTTTTCCAAATACTTTTATCTTATTTTGATTTAATAATAAAAATACAAAATAATAATAATACAAATAATACAATTTATGTGGAATTTTTCACTCATTAAAATATATTAAAACACAGACACACACACACACACTTGCCGACTTACACTTATCTCTCTCCTCTCCTGATTTTTTAAACTCCACTCTCACAACTTATCCCTTCCTTTCATAAAAAATAGAGAGCGACAAAAAATACGCTCTTAAAATGCATTTATGCATAAATGTACTACGTTTTTATTTTCTTTTAGAGAAAGAATTTAAGAATTTATTCTAATAATGTTTATATGTGTTTATGTACAGCTACTTAACACATTATAATAATATCTATATGTATGTGCCTTTATTTTATTAAAAATTATCATTTTTGAAATGAGTAGAAAGTATCAAACCACACACACACATACATATGCATACACCGGTTATTTTTTACGATCACCACCCTCATTAAGTGGTATGTAAATAATTAAGTTTTAGATATTTTGATGGTGATCAACAAATTTGAATCATGTTTTATCATATCTCATATCTCATAAAATTATTATATGCTAAAAACAAATTCTCATAGCACCCCCCACAAACACGCTCTCAAACACCCACACATTGTCACATTTTCTCTCTACCCCTACTCCTCATTCACGCACACACACATTCTCACATTTTTTCTCTCTCTCTCCAACTCCAAACCAAACTCTCTCGGACGATCTTTACCCCTCCACAAATCCCCAAATCCTCTCTTTCTCCAATAATAAAAATCCAAGATGGCGGAAAAAGCGAAAAATGGGCATTTTGGGACCTTCAATTAAAATAACCCGTGTTTTTGAGCCAGAACTCTCATAGCTTATCTACTAACACGAACTAGATTTTTAATGAAACTTCGACACTAATCGAGGAAAGAAAAATGCTGAAGCTAAAAATAAATCAGTGTTCTCAACCTGAAGACATCCTTGCATACAATGTTGCAAACAAGAAAATAAAGAAATCTGCAAGAAAAGACAAGAGAGATTTCACGAACAACATTGTACAAGTAAAAATAGAGATACAAAGCAGTCAAAAATCTGAAAGAAAACAAAATCAATATACCTCAGATCAGCGACAAAGACGGAAATATTCTAACTTCAGAACAACAACGCAACAGATGGAAAGAATATTTCGAAGAAAACTTCAGTGCCAATGTTCCAATTGACCAACAAAGTGAAGATGAAGACGAAGCAGTACCTACACCCTCAATGGTAATTATTGATGAACCCACAACGTGCCAATAAGTTACAGAAGCAATTTTGAAACTAGAGAACAACAAAGTGATGTTCAAAGGACAAACTAGTGATTCTTTCATAACTAAAACCGGTGTAAAACAAGGGTGCGTGCTGTCTCCACTTCTCTTCGTAATAGCTCTAGATCAAGCAATTTCAAAGATGAACGCCCAGTGCAATGGCAGAATCCAATGGAACCTAACAAGAAGATTAAATGATCTAGACTATGCTGACGACATCTGTCTAATATCTCACTCCGGAGACGACATGGAAAAGAAACTACAAGTACTAAGCAAAGAAGCAAAGAATCTTGGACTTGTAATCAACACCAACAAGACAAAGATAATGAGATTCAATAATAGCGTAGCTGAACACCAAAGGATAATAAAGCTGGGAGACCTTGTAATAGAAGAAGTACAAGAATTCACATACTTGGGAGCAGTAATAGCTAAAGATGGTGGAACTAGCAAAGACGTAGACAACAGAATAAGTAAAACCAGAAAACACTACGAAATGCTAAACAAAGTCTGGCGAAGCTCACACATGTCTAGAATAAGCAAGATACGAATAATCAATGCATGTGTGAAATCTGTACTACTATATGGTTGTGAAACTTGGAAAGTTACCAAAGAAATAAGTAATAAAGTACAGGTCTTCCTGAATATATGTCTACGTAGAATCATGGGAATCTTCTGGCCAGAGAAAATTACTAACACAGAACTTTGGTCAAGAACACACCAGACACCTGCTGAAACCGAAATCAAGCGCCGAAAATGGAGATGGATAGGGCACATTCTAAGAAGAAACGAACAAGACATTAACAGAATGGCTCTAGACTGGAATCCCCCATTCGGTAAAAGGAAAAAAGGCAGAGGAAAAGAGGAACATTGAAAATGAAATTAAGATTGTTGGAAAAACATGGAGTGAGATCAAAGTGATTGCGAAAGACAGATCGAAATATAAACTACTTGAAGACACCCTGTGCTCCACATAAGGAGTTGAAGGAAAAAAAAAAAATAAATTATATAAATGACCCACTTGCAAGTGTTGTGCCTGAATTTCGGCAAACCATGAATTGAATACAAGTAAAAAAGTAGATTTCAACTGCATTTATTCCAAAATTAAGATGATTATAAAAATTATAACATAATAATGTGTTGCATATATATATAGGAAGATATGAGGCAACCTGAGTAAAACTAAAATGTGTGCGAAAGACAGGGGTGAATGACCTAATAGTTATGTCGGTGTTTTAGTAATAAGATGGGTAATAATAGGGAATTATTGATGTTAAATCGAATAGGTTCAAAGTGTCCAAGAGACTATGACTATGGACTGATTTTGATTTAAAAGAATAATAATAATAGAAAAATAAGAATAATATTTTTAAATCAATATTGGGACTAATTGAAAAGAACAAAAATTAAAATTGCATTATCAGCAATTAGAAAAGAATCATATTAAATGCATTTTCAGCATTTGAAGTAAAAATGAGATGAATTATTTGAATTTGTCACACGGGAAATGAATAAGGGTTAATGATCGAAAGAATATTAGAATGTGGGAAAGTTAAATTATAGTACGTGACTGGGGAAATGGCTTAAAGATGGCGGGGATTTTTGTTGATGTTGGACTTTTAATCCGAAGTAATAAATATGCCTGATTCACTTAGAATCAGGGAGTTAGTTTTTGACCACGAAAGTCGAGAAGACTTAATAACAAAATTTGTAAAATTTAAATACTTTAAATAAATTTAATATTTAAAATTAAACTCTAAGTATTTAATTTAAAACTCAAGTGCCTCCTTTTCCTTCATTTGATATAAACCTAAACAAACCCACGTGATTTTCCCTCGAAAGGAAAACCACGCACAACATAATTTTGGCGCAGCCGGTAAATCCATACAAGGAAATAAGGAACTTTGAGTTAAAAATCGCGAAATAATCGGACAAGTTAATTTATTCAGAATAATAAATCCCTTCGCACGGGTTGAATAAATCTTGAAAAAGGAAAAGTAAATCGCGTAACGGTAGTGAAATCAAGAAGTGTTTACAGAGTTAAGTGTAGTAATCAATGTAAAATAAGACCAGCTAATTTCAAAAAAGAAAGAAAAAAAAAAGAAGGGAGATCGTGAAAAGTAAAAAACGGGTTAATTAATAGCCAAAAGTGTTAGATAAAAATAAAAAAGAAAAAAGAAAAAGAAAACATAAAGAAGATAAGTTCAAAGAGAAAAATAGAAAAAGAGTTAAATAATATCTAACAGTGTAATAAAGAAGATAAGTGCAAAGAGAAAAATAGAAAAAGAGTTAAATAATATCTAACAGTGTAATAAAGAAGATAAGTGCAAAGAGAAAAATAGAAAAAGAGTTAAATAATATCTAACAGTGTGTGAAAGAAATAAGTGTAATAAAGAAAGAAAAGTGAAACGTGAAAAAATTAAAAAAAAAAAAAAAACAGAGAAAAAAGTGAAAAAAAAGTGTGGAGATAATAACAAATTAATGTCCGAACGGGACACCAGTGCAGAAAATACATCGGGCTCAGAAGATAGCCCAAGTACTTCTTACATCAGTGGAGACGACAGTAGCGATAGTGCCGACGGGGAAATAGCAGATCAGGAATTACTTGAATTGGAAATAGCCAAACAGCTTGAACACATCATCAAGGATCGCATCTTACGGTCAGGAAAGAAGGTTGTAACACAAATTCTAGACAAAACTAGAGAGGATCCAGGTACACGTAAATTAGTATTAAAGCAAATCAAAGATTGTATTAGGTTAAATCCAAATAAGTGTATAAAAAATATATTAGAATTAGCGGGTCCCAATAATTTATTAGAAATGGTACACGATGAGATATAAACTGTTGAACTTATAGTAGATCCTTTAAATCAACCTAGTTGTTCATATAAAAATTATAAAAAAACTTGAATCCGGAAATTGTAGTGGATAATCCCGTAGTTGGACGGTACGATAAAACAAAAACAGAAGCAACTTTTGCCCAAAATTCACGGTGGAATTTCATCAATAATAAAAAGAGTAGGTACAATATCAAATCAATTAAAATCGAGAGACTTTAACATAAATCCGATTCCAAATACCATAAACCGCCCTAACATGAGTCGTGCAAATTCACCCCACAATATAAATTCACCCGCACCATCAGAGAATGAATATACAAATATAGACACTGTAAAGGTAAATGCATGTTTGGCACACGTACCCAATTTCAACGGAAAAGCTGAAAATTTAGAAAATGATTTAGAAATATTTACCAATCTATTTCTCTCAGCTTTTGATGCGTTAGGAAAGAAAGTACAAAATTATGCATTAAGAATGTACCCAACAAAAATTACAGGAGAAGCATATCAAAGAATTAAGAATAACACGTTTAACACAGTGGAAGACCTATTAAAAGAACAGTATGCAAAAACAAAAACAATAGAGGAATTACAGGATCAATTAAGAGAATTAACACAGAAGCGAAATGAAACAGTGAGTTCCTTTATTACACGTATAGAAACAACCCGAGATGAATGTAACACCTGTGCAGAAATAGTACTTCCGGGAGATGATCTAGTTCAATTGCACGAACGGATGGCTTTAAAAACACTAAGAAACGGTCTACATAGTCCAGTATTAAAACAACATATAAAATTAGAGGAAGAGAAAATAATGAATAATAACATAGAAAACGAACTAAGGGACATGTTAAAACAGTTATTAGATAGTGTTTCGTTGATGAATAAAAAACTGTAACTTTTCTATTTCTTTTCTTTATTTTAACAACTAATTTTAAATATAATAATTAATATAATGTTCTTAATGCGACTTGTATCACGGCTAATATTGAAGTGAGTTAATAAAAAATAAATACAATCTTGAAAATAAGACAGAACTAAAATTGAGTCAATTATTTAATATTGCAACATTGTAATTAATTGATTAAAACTAAACTAAACTAAACCAATTAATATTGCAACATTGTAATAATAATATTATTTGATTTGAATCTTAACTAACTAATTAATAATCGATCTTTAATAATTTCAATTAATTAAATCGAATAATTCAAAATTCACCTATAAGCAGTAATTCAAAGTTTTTAAATTCACAAAAAACAATTCAAATGTGAACTAACTTAACTATAAATATATGTTGCTTTTGGTAATCCTAACATACCGACGGCGTTGAATCACTTGATTCAATTGTAATTATTATAATTCATATAATCGGAATTCAAACAAAATTATAAATAAGATAAGTAACTAATAACTATTATAAAGGTAAGATACATAGTTTTGATATTGGTCTTTTACTTTGACCAGCCTTGGTTTTTAGTGTGACCACTCTGACTAATCCATCAGATCCAGGATGAACTTCGAGTACCTTGCCCATCATCCATTAAATTTTCATCTAAAATCAAAACCAAATCGTTGATTTTGATATTAATTTTCTCAGACTTCCACTTATTTCGTTGTTGCAACGATGTTAAATACTCCATATGCCAGCGTTTCCAAAATGATTGAGTCATATGTTGTATTATTTGCCATCTTGATAATTTTGATAGATGAATATGCTCCAGATTTGGTTCAGGAACTAACATTAGCGAATGACCAATTAAAAAATGACTAGGAGTTAATGGATCCAATTCATCTTGAGCTAATTCACATAATGGTCTTGAATTTAAGATTGCCTCAATTTGTGCTAGTAACGTAAGCATCTCTTCGAACGTAAGTATTGAATTACCCAATACTCGTTTCAAGTGATGTTTTGTGGACTTTACTGCAGCCTCCCAGATTCCACCAAAATGAGGAGCTGCTGGTGGTATTAGATGCCAGTTTGTGTTATCTTTAAATAAAAAATTTGATATTAATACATTGTGTTTTTCTGACATTTGTAAATGATGAAGTTCAGTGAGTGTACGTTTAGCACCAACAAAGTTGGTCCCATTGTCACTAAAAATATCAGAACAGATTCCGCGACGTGAAGTAAATCTCTTTAAGGCTCCAATGAATGTATCAGTCGTTAAATCGCCAACTAACTCTATGTGTACTGCTTTCGTACTAAGACAGACGAATAAAGCAATATAGCCCTTGATAATTTTTCTTCCTCGTCCTTTTGTAGTTCCTAATAATATTGGACCAGCGTAATCTACTCCTGTTTGTAAGAATGTTCGTGTATATTGTACTCTTGGTGCTGGTAAATTTCCCATTAATTGTTGTGATGTTTCTTTCTTTTGTCTAAAACACGTCATGCATTGATGAATATGACGTCGTACTAAATCCTTACATCCAATAATCCAGTATTTTTGTCTTAAAACACTTATCATTATTGACGATCCAGCGTGTAATAACTTAAGATGAGTTTCCTTGATTATCAAATTGGTAACTGGATGTATTCTCGGTAACACAATTGGATGTTTGACTGCGAATGAAATAGTAGAATTTTGGATTCTTCCACCAACTCGTAGTATTTCATCATTATCTATAAATGGATAAAGCGATATTAATTTACTTTTTGAATCAATAGGCTTGTTTGATTTGATAGCTTGAATTTCAGTAAAAAATGCTTCTGATTGAGTAAATTTTATACAAATATTAATAGAATTATGTAATTCCATAGTAGACAAATATCCATAATTCCTGTTCAACTTTAGTTTTTCTTGAGAATTTTTGATAAATCGTAAAGACAAAGTCAATACTCGTATCAGTTTAAACCATGATGAATATTTGTTGAATAATTCAGATAATACTAAACAGGAGCGTTCAATGTTGTAAGATTGAATTGTCGATGGTTTACGTTCTTCCGTGGTTTCAATTAATATTTTTGGTTGTTGAGGCCAATTTGATTGATCATCACAAAGCCAAGCAGGTCCATTCCACCACAAATCGTAGTTGACCAGTTCTGATGGTAGAATTCCACGTGATGCGACATCCGCTGGATTGTCCTGAGATCGTACGTGATTCCATTGACTTCTTGGAATTGATGAACTAATTTCGGACGTGCGATTTCCAACAAAAGTTTTCCATTTCCTGGGATGTGTGGATAACCAATGCAGTACAATAGTTGAGTCTGTCCACGCGAATATTTTGATTTCTTCACTATCAAGTGAAGATTTTACATTATTCATTAATTTTGTTAGCAATAACGCACCACACAGTTCAAGACGTGGAATACTTATTTGCTTAATTGGTGAAACCTTAGTTTTTGCTGTTAGTAGAATTACTTTGATATTACCAAGAGAATTCACAGAACGACAATAAATGACTGCCGAATATGCATCAATTGAAGCATCACAAAATCCATGCAATTGATACGTATTATTTGTTACATAAATCCATCTTGGTATTTGGATCCTCTCGAAGTCACAGAATGCATTTCGGATAATTTGCCACAGTTGAGCCTCTGCCATTGGTAATGTATCATCCCAGTCCAATTTTAATAACCAAAGATGTTGTAATAAATTTTTTACCTTGATGATAGCAGGAGACAACCAGCCTAACGGATCGAAAATTCTCGATGCTTCAGACAGCAATACTCTTTTTGTTATGTTAAACTTCCGTTTGGTAATGAAATTTTAAACATAAAAGTATCAGTATGTGGGTGCCAATGCAGACCAAGTATTTTAATTGAAGTTGATTCTTCATTAATTTCTTTTGGTGAAAGTTCTTGATCTATTGTCTTAATGGTTTCTAATAACTGAGGACAGTTGGATGTCCACTTTCTCAGGTGAAATCCACACGAAGATAATATTTTGATAATATCATCTTGAAGTTGTATAGCATCTGACATGGTGTCTCCACCAGACATCAGATCGTCAACGTAGAAATCTCTTATTATTATTGCTGCAGCTGTAGGATATTTAGATTTGTTCTCTGTGGCCACCTGATGTAATGTCTTCATGGCTAAATATGGTGCACACGACGTTCCATACGTCACAGTATTAAGCTGATAATGCTTGATAACATCATCTGGATTTTCTCGCCAGACAATTCGTTGATAATTTTTATCGATTGGATGTAATCTGATTTGTCTGTACATCTTCTCGATATCTGCGGTAAACACATATTTGTGTTTTCTGAAACGTAATAGAATAGAGTTTAATGTTTGTTGAATCGTAGGACCCGTCATCAAATTATCGTTTAGTGAACGTCCAGATAGTGTTTTACAAGACGCATCAAAAACAACTCGAAGCTTGGTAGTAGTGCTTGAGTCTTTTCGTACTGCGTGATGTGGTAAATAATACATCAATGCATCTTGAACATCTTGATCCTTCATTGAAATCTCTTCCATGTGGTTTAATGTGATATATTCCTTCATAAACAAAGAATATTCTTTTCGTAATTTGTCATCCGCTGCTAATCGATTCTCTAATGATTTTAATCTTCTAATGGCTATATTTTTGGAATTACCCAATTCAGGAGCTTCTGGAATAAAAGGCAATCGAACTACATAATTACCCGATTTATCTCTGTAATGTGTGCTGGCGTAATGATCTTCACATAATTTTTCTTCTTCCGTGAGATTGTGGTTTGATCCTTCGTTTACTTCTTCAATCTCCCAGAATCTTTGAAGTGATCTATCGATGTCAACGTGAAAGCTAAAACGAGTATTATTAGTTTTGATTTTATGTATTTTTCCTGCTAGAATCCATCCGAAGACTGTATTTTGTGCAACAGGTGATCCACTTGGACCAATAATTTGTTCTTGTTCCAAAATATTAAAGAAATGATCTGAACCAATTAGAATGTCGATTTGATTCGACACGTTAAATCCAGGATCGGCTAATTGAATAGACTTTATATAATTCCAATCTGATATATCAAATTCAATTGCTGGCAATGATGATGTCAGTTTGTTTAATATCAATGCATCAATGATTATATTTGAAGATTTATGTCTGGATGATATTTTTAATGATGTGCACCCCCTTGCTATACCTGCTCCCGCGGATCCAAGCCCCAATACTGATACTCGCGCATTGGTTCGTGGTAATAATAATCTTTGTACACAAGCCTCCGTGACGAACGAAGCTTGTGAGCCAGAGTCCAATAATGCTCGACATGGAACCATTGTTCCGGATACATCTTGAACATTTACGATTGCGGTTGGAAGCAAGATTTGATTGGCTGACCTTTTTTCAGTAATGATTTTTGGTTGAGAATAATTATGTGAAATTGAAATGGAATGATTATTTAATCGAGTTAGTGTTTGAATTGGTTCGAACGATTGATTGTTGATTGAAGATTTAGTGTTGATTGCTGAATTTTGGTTGATTGATAATTTTTGGTTGATTGATGACTTTTGGTTGATTGATGATTTAGTACTGATTGATGGGTTTTGGTTGATTGATGATTTAGTACCGATTGATGGGGTACTAATGGACTCTTCTTTAGACTGAACGAGGTCCAATGATTGTTCGTTTGGTGTAGAATATAATGTCTGAATTTGCGAATTTGATTGCTCGATTTCAGTTGCCTTATGCACTAACGTATGATGACGTTTATGACAAATATGGCACGATTTACGAGTACGACATTTATCCACTTTATGTGTGGAACTTAAACAATTGAAACAACGCGATGAATCTTTTATAAATTCTCGACGTTCATGTATTTCCATGGCTAAAAACTTAGGACATTCGTATAACCAATGATTTGAATTCGAACATACTGGGCACGCAATCATAGGCTCTGAATAATAACTTCTGCATTGAACTGTTGACTTAGATTGTACACGTTTAACTGGAAGACGAATATTTTCGAGGGTATCTGTTCGTTTATTTAGAAAATCGAACAAATTTTGAATTGTAGGATATTCTACTTCCGAAGTTTCTTGAAACCACAGTTGCTTACTATCATCGTCGAGTTTGTGAAGAATTAAATAAATTAACCATGGATCACGTGCTTCCGCCTTTTCACCCAATGCCCTTAAACCACCGATAACTTCATCAGATATATCTGAAATTCGTCTAATTGCACCAGCTGATGGTTGATGTATTACAGGTTGATCGATAAATGTTTTGATTAAAGCGTTAATTGTATGTCGTTTCTTATCGTACCGTTTGATTAATTTTTTGATTGCTTCTATATAGTTCGCTTCTGTTATAGAATATTGCCTAACTAACACACTTGCTTCACCTTTTAACAACCCTTTAAGATATTGGAATTTCTGAGCTGGCGAAATTGTTTGATTGTTATGAACTGATGCGGTAAATAAATCGTAAAATGATTGCCATTCTTTATAGTCGCCGGAAAATGATGGAATACCAATGCGCGGCAACTTTATTTCCGAAGAAGATCCGGTTGTAGTATTAAGATTATCTCCTGTTGTAGATTGGTTAATATTTCCCATTGTATGATGCGTACGAATTACCGAATTTATTTTTGCAATAGTTTTATAATACGTGTCATCAAATGTTAGCATTCCAGATTCGATAGTAGCATCAAGTGTCAACATGTCAGACTCAATATTCATAAATTCAGACCATAATTCAACAGTTTTATCTAAACGCGATTTTAATTCATCGTATACCGTGGTTTCATCGGCTTTCTCGGCAAACGTTAAATTTTTTTTTATTAAAGTCTTAATAGTGGAGCGTCTTTTTTTTAATGCTTCCATATTTACGAAATAAATATAATAACTACTGTTCTCTTGATTTACAGCAACAAAATGAAAAATTGACGCACAATATTAATTATTATTGAAATGATTTGATTATTTTTATTTATTTGATTCTTGGCACAATACTATCGAAATATAATAGACGCAATGATATGAATTAAACACAATATTAATTATTATTAAAATTGCTTGATTATATAATAGATATATAAAAAGCTTGATCGATAATTTTATAGATAATTTAATAGATAAATATAAATTAAATGATACTTAAAATGGCTGCTTCTTCCCGCACAAAGAAACCTCGTGGTAGGTGTTTCTTGATAATTTGTGAAGAAAATTGAGAACTCGAACCAATTGTATATCCAATGATTTTTCGCTGTCTTGTTTAACTCGAAGGACCAAAATGTTTCGTTGATGAATAAAAAACTGTAACTTTTCTATTTCTTTTCTTTATTTTAACAACTAATTTTAAATATAATAATTAATATAATGTTCTTAATGCGACTTGTATCACGGCTAATATTGAAGTGAGTTAATAAAAAATAAATACAATCTTGAAAATAAGACAGAACTAAAATTAAGTCAATTATTTAATATTGCAACATTGTAATTAATTGATTAAAACTAAACTAAACTAAACCAATTAATATTGCAACATTGTAATAATAATATTATTTGATTTGAATCTTAACTAACTAATTAATAATCGATCTTTAATAATTTCAATTAATTAAATCGAATAATTCAAAATTCACCTATAAGCAGTAATTCAAAGTTTTTAAATTCACAAAAAACAATTCAAATGTGAACTAACTTAATTATAAATATATGTTGCTTTTGGTAATCCTAACAGATAGGGACAAGTTAGTTTCACGTAAAAATTAAATAAGTCAACAAGAGATCCAACAACATTCATGAAAGAAATACGCGATCAGATGAAAAACTTTAATACCGAGTTACAAAATATAAACAAAATAAAAGAAACATCACCGCAAAATAAGAAAGAAATCATTAAAGAAGAAAATAATGTAAGTACAACGGCCTTCATGAATGACATAAAAGAACAAATGACAAATTTTAATATTGAATTACAAGAGATAAACACAGCAAAAGAAATATTCCCACAAATCCAAAAAAATACAAGAGAAGCAGATAACAACAAACAAAGGGAAAATATCAATGATATGATAGAGAAATTAAAAAATTATAATATCGAACCACAAAGTAAAAACAATCAAAATGACAACTTTAATAGAAGAGAATTCGATACGGGTCAATATAATAATATGCAATAAAGAAATTATAATTACCAACAATATGCGGAACCATCACGTTTTAAACGCAATTATTAACGAAATAGGGTTACTTTATGTTATGAAATATTCAATTTAATATAAATAATATAATACTAGTTCAAATTAATTTAATCAACTTGTTAACTCAACACTTTAATATAAATTCATTAATTTGTTATATTATTTCAATATTTTTAATATTAAGAAAATACTTGTTAATTTAGCCTTTTTATTCACTTTTGAATTTTTAATATATTTTTAATATTAAGAAAATATTGTTAATTCAGCATTTCATTCACCTTTAATATTTTTCGAATAACGTCATTGTTAGTTACGACTTTTTATATTTCAACAATTCAATTTGCTTAGTTTGCATTAAATTAGTATATAAGAAGTAAAATTTTACTAACATTCGAAGTCATTTAATTAAACTACCAGTGACCTGATACACAGGTTTAGAGTATTCTAGACTGGTTTTACCAAAGTTTAATTATTTACACTACAAACAAGTTTAAATATTGACTACCGTTCTTACAGTATTTACAACACTGTACGAACTAAAAGTAAATAAAAATTAAATTAGACAACTTACAACTGTCTTTTAATTAATTTAAATTAGACAACTTACAACTGTCTTTTTTATTAATTTCTATTATTTAATCGCAAGATTAAACATGGTCCTTCGAGCCTAAGTTGAATAGGCGACCAAATATACGGAACTTCAAGCTGTGAAAACAAGCGATAAAAACACGAAGTCCCTCAAGAAGATTTAACAATTAAATCTTTAAGCCTAAGTTGGATAGGCAACTTATTACACGGAACTTCAAGATGAGAAAATCAAGTGATAACAACACGAGGTTCATTCAGCATCAGTGACTTCACTCATTGATCCAATAATTCCAAACAAACCCGCCATATTCTAGATAATATAACTCAGCAGATGAATACTCTGGCCTGATAAGGAATCTGATTTTTTAATATTAATCCTATATTTTTCAAACATAATTATTGCTCAGCAGAGGAATACTCTTTCCTGCAAAGGAATCTGAGTTTTTAATATTAATTCTAAATTTCTTTAACAAGATTATCGTTCGCCAGAAGAATACTCTGGCTTTAAAAGGAATACGAACAGATAACTTGTACAAAAAATTATCCAATAAAAATGGATGAAGTCACAGCACATCAGTCCAGCCTGGCGGAGAGCATCATTAAGATGAAGAGGAATTATTCCAAGGATGGCAAGTCCAGAAAAACTACACAATATTATGAAGAAAGAAGGAAAAAAATAGAGGAAATCTGGGCCGAATACGCAGAGCGTCACAAACAAATCGTCGAGTATTATAAATTAACACATGGAAATCACATTTATTTTGTTAATGATCATCACGGCCAAACGCAGGCGTTATATACAGAACTTAAGAACATGCTCTGCAAGGATGAAAAAACACATCCAAATATTGAATTTACACAGCTAACACTTGAACAAAATGAGCTGTCTTTAAAAATTAGAAACACAGTAGCTGATTACGAAAAACTTGAGCGGCAACAAATAAAAAGAGAAAAATTGGAAGAGATTTCTAGACAATTAGATACATTTTGGATAGAATTCAAAACCAGTCATGAAAACATTATAGATCAGAGGGATCGCAACGAAGAACAGCACCCTTATTTCACAAATAATTTTTTTGAAAAGGTTTAAGATTATTATAAGAAATATAGAGATCAAATACAAGCTAAGCATGGTGAATATACGCAATGGATTACATTTTTAAACATTCTCTGCACTAGTTCACAAGAATAAAAGTCTCGACAATATAACACGTTTTCATTATTTGCGATGTGCTTTATCGGCATTTCGTCGAATACAGTCATTAGATGTTACATCCAATAATTACGAAACCGCAATTAAATTATTGACTGATCGATTCAACAACAAAAAATTAATTGCTCAAGAACATGTTCAGGGATTGTTTAATTTACCCACGGTGGTCAAAGGTTCGGGGTTAAAAATTCGTGAAATAATTGATTTAGTAAATAACCATTTAGAAGCGCTGAAAACTATGGGACACCCAACAGTGCATTGGGACGTTTTAATCGTACACATAATGCTGAACAAACTTGATTCATTTACTTGTATAAAATGGGAAGATGAGTGTTCACAAGACCGATTATCGACACTCGACGAGTTAGTACAATTTCTAGAACGTAGAAGCCACACTCTAGAAGGCATAACTAGTATTAAACATGTGACTAACCAGTCCAATTGTACAGTTGCTCGTCCAATCAAAATACAAGCTAGTCAGTCGAACCGGAGGATAGCTTCATTACAAACATCAATAGCGACAAATACGGTTACATGTATATATTGTTCCAAACCATTTCACACAATCTATAAATGTCGAAAATTTCTCAATTTAAATCCAAATGATCGGTTTTCAGAAATCAAACGATTAAATGCATGTGTTAACTGTTTAAAACTCAATCATCCAGTTGATACATGTCCATTTGGTTCATGCCATCAATGTTAAGAAAAACATCATTCATATTTGCATGGTTATACGTCAAATCAATTCAAAATTAATAAACCACGTGTACCTCATCGCGAAAATAATTGTACTATAGAGCAACCAAGCTCAACCAACACAAATAGGCTGCAAGCTCAGCCTCAAACATCACTAAATACAATCAACAAAATGTCAAGCCATGAAATTTTATTAGCCACCGCGCTCATAAGAGTTTGTGACAAATTTGGACAACCTGTAATATGCAGAGCACTTCTCGATTCAGGTTCTCAGCTCCATTTTGTTTCCGACCGATTAATCCATCAATTAGGTTTAAAACCAATAAAAACAAATATTCCCATCAAGGGTATCGCAAACTCTGAAATTCATGTGAGAGAGAAAATTACTCTGAAAATTTAGTCACGTTTCAGTTCCTATTGTACTGAAATAGAGGCACATTTACTACCAAAATTTACGGATTTCCAACCAAACAACTATTTTGAAATTTCGGATTGGAATTTACCGTCCAATATTGAATTAGCTGATCCTGCTTTTAATTCTCCACAAAAAATTGACATTTTAATTGGAGCCGAGCTCTATTGCAATTTACTGTCAAACGGCCATATTAAATTATCCGAGGGAATGCCAAGTCTCCAAAATACGGTACTTGGTTGGATCGTAACGGGCAAAACATCTGTTCCAAGAACATCAGTGGCTTACTGCAATTATACATAAAATTATGCGTCAACTTCGTTGGATAGTCAAGTTCAAAAATTTTGGGAAATCGAACAACACGATTTACCATGTCAAGTTTTAACACCAGAAGAAATTCAGTGTGAAGAGCTCTTTCAAAATTCCGTCAAGCGTGATTCTTCTGGTCGATTGCCATTTCGAGTAAATCCGTCACATTTGGGCAATTCATATGAAATGGCACCAAAACGATTTCATAGTTTAGAACAAAAACTGAAGCGCAATAATAATTTAAAACATTCGTATCAACAATTTATGGATGAGTACAAATAACTAAACCATCTGCGACCGATTGGCAAGGATCAACTGCCAAACTCACATTGTTTTTTACCACATCATTGCGTTATCAAAGACGAAAGTTCATCAACAAAGCTTCGTGTTGTCTTCGATGGCTCAACCAAAACATCGACAAAATTATCTTTGAACGATTGCTTAATCCAACCGGACATGTTTTCAATATTGACCAAATTCTGCATTTATCGTTACGTATTCACCGCTGATATAAGCAAAATGTACCGTCAAGTTTTAATTGACGAGAAAGACCAAAGATATCAATGCATTCTGTGGCGTGATCACGATGATTCGGAACCAACAATATACCAGCTTGTGACGGTAACATACGGAACATCAGCTGCACCATTTTTAGCCATACGATATCTAAACCAATTATCTTTGGATGAAGGCGAATATTTTCCATATGCATTTTCTCTGTTAAGAGACAGTTTTTATGTAGACAGAACATTAAAAATTCAAAAAGAATTAATTGACCTTCTATCAAAGGGAGGATTTGAATTACATAAATTCTGTGCGAACCATGTTGAATTGTTACAAAATATTCCATCTGGCAACCAAAGAACGACTGTTTTCAATTTAATATTTTCCCACAAAGAGAACAACCTTTGAAAAAACGAATTATTTTATCAGATTTGGCTCAAATATTCGATCCGTTAGGGATCATTGGCCCCGTTGTAGTTTTATGTAAAATTTTCTTACAACAATTGTGGAAATTGAAGATGTCATGGGACGACCTTCTTCCAGAAAACTATCTAAACCTATGGACCAATTTTAGAAGTCAATTAGTATATCTCAAAGAATTTAGAATTTCCCGTCAAATATTCATTCCTGATCACGTTTATTTTGAGATTCACGCATTTTCTAATAGCAGCGAATTAGCATACGGTTGTTGCTGTTATGTACGGTCAATTAATAAAGATAATAGTGTGTTAGTTCAACTAATTCACGCAAAATCACGCATTGCACCAGTGAAGACGACGTCGTTGCCGCGATTAGAATTATGTGGTGCTCTTCTAATGACAGAAAAAGGAATTATTTTAACAAGAAACGTTTTTTATTATCACATTTCAAGTGGTAAAAATACAGCTGATTTAATTTCGAGAGGCGTTCTACCCATGCAACTTTGTGATTGCAAATTATGGTTCCATGGAATAAATAATACATAATAAATAATAAATAATAAATAATAAATAATAAATAATAAATAATAAATAATAAATAATAAATAATAAATAATAAATAATAAATAATAAATAATAAATAATAAATAATAAATAATAAATAATAAATAATAAATAATAAATAATAAATAATAAATAATAAATAATAAATAATAAATAATAAATAATAAATAATAAATAATAAATAATAAATAATAAATAATAAATAATAAATAATAAATAATAAATAATAAATAATAAATAATAAATAATAAATAATAAATAATAAATAATAAATAATAAATAATAAATAATAAATAATAAATAATAAATAATAAATAATAAATAATAAATAATAAATAATAAATAATAAATAATAAATAATAAATAATAAATAATAAATAATAAATAATAAATAATAAATAATAAATAATAAATAATAAATAATAAATAATAAATAATAAATAATAAATAATAAATAATAAATAATAAATAATAAATAATAAATAATAAATAATAAATAATAAATAATAAATAATAAATAATAAATAATAAATAATAAATAATAAATAATAAATAATAAATAATAAATAATAAATAATAAATAATAAATAATAAATAATAAATAATAAATAATAAATAATAAATAATAAATAATAAATAATAAATAATAAATAATAAATAATAAATAATAAATAATAAATAATAAATAATAAATAATAAATAATAAATAATAAATAATAAATAATAAATAATAAATAATAAATAATAAATAATAAATAATAAATAATAAATAATAAATAATAAATAATAAATAATAAATAATAAATAATAAATAATAAATAATAAATAATAAATAATAAATAATAAATAATAAATAATAAATAATAAATAATAAATAATAAATAATAAATAATAAATAATAAATAATAAATAATAAATAATAAATAATAAATAATAAATAATAAATAATAAATAATAAATAATAAATAATAAATAATAAATAATAAATAATAAATAATAAATAATAAATAATAAATAATAAATAATAAATAATAAATAATAAATAATAAATAATAAATAATAAATAATAAATAATAAATAATAAATAATAAATAATAAATAATAAATAATAAATAATAAATAATAAATAATAAATAATAAATAATAAATAATAAATAATAAATAATAAATAATAAATAATAAATAATAAATAATAAATAATAAATAATAAATAATAAATAATAAATAATAAATAATAAATAATAAATAATAAATAATAAATAATAAATAATAAATAATAAATAATAAATAATAAATAATAAATAATAAATAATAAATAATAAATAATAAATAATAAATAATAAATAATAAATAATAAATAATAAATAATAAATAATAAATAATAAATAATAAATAATAAATAATAAATAATAAATAATAAATAATAAATAATAAATAATTTGTTTTGGTGGTCGCTGAGTTTGTTTTGAAGAATCGGTCCAATTCTTCCATCTCTTCCATCCAGCAACTTCTGTAGATGGAACATAATTTTTTGATTTGGTGCTGCCACCTCCAAATGCTTCAAGAGCTTGATATCTTGAGTCCAAGAATGCGTAAAATTCATCAAATCCTTGCACGTCCTTTGGTGTGAGAATATTCTGCTCATATAATTTTCTGCTCTCAAAATTTAGTTTTTTGGTCATAATATGTACTATTATTGAACCCCACGAATCTGTTTTTATTCCGAGGTTAGTAATAGCATGAAGACATTCACGTGTTGTATCTAAAATCTCTCGTAGTGCTACTGCTGATTCGGTTTTTAACTCTGGTTGTTGCAATAAAATTTCTAATTGAGTTGAAATGAGCTTCCTCTTGTTGTCATATCTATTAATGAGCAAGTTCCATGCTGTGTTGTAATTGTCATCAGAAATTTGTAAGTGTTGTATTAATTTTGATGCATCTTTGAGTACGCAGGTTTTTAAATATTGCATCTTCTGTGCGTTGCTTAATATGTTGTTGTTGTGTATAAACTTTTTGTAGATGTCGTAGAATGAAATCCATTCATGGTATTTGCCAGAAAATTTTGGAATATCTAAAAATGGCAATTTTAATTCTGGAGAAGATGGACTTGAGATTTTTGATGCTGAGTTTTCTGTGTGAAGTTGTTCTTGCCATGTGATCAATGTTTTTTCAACCAGATCTTCGATCTTGAAGTTCATCGTCATCAGCAAAGGACATGATTATCTCATGTGTGTGGGAAAAATTCTATCATTTCTCAGTTAAGTTTTTTATTTTTAAATTTAAATATGCTTCAGTATTGACCTTTGGAGCTTGATTTATATTAAATATAAAATCTTTAATTATGTCAGCTCTAACCATTTGCATTTTGAGTCTTTGGTCTTGTTCTTCAGACTTTTGTTTTAAGCTAAAGCTACCACGCTCAAAATGTACCAGATGAGATGTGTTTGTATCAAAACTCCAGGTGATTGGTTTTCTAAAAAGAAATTCCTCACTGCTACTTGGTATCGGTGGATTTAGTTCATCATGCTTAGCTTGTATTTGATCTCTATATTTCTTATAATAATCTTAAACCTTTTCAAAAAAATTATTTGTGAAATAAGGGTGCTGTTCTTCGTTGCGATCCCTCTGATCTATAATGTTTTCATGACTGGTTTTGAATTCTATCCAAAATGTATCTAATTGTCTAGAAATCTCTTCCAAATTTTCTCTTTTTATTTGTTGCCGCTCAAGTTTTTCGTAATCAGCTACTGTGTTTTTAATTTTTAAAGACAGCTCATTTTGTTCAAGTGTTAGCTGTGTAAATTCAATATTTGAATGTGGTTTTTCATCCTTGCAGAGCATGTTCTTAAGTTCTGTATATAACGCCTGCGTTTGGCCGTGATGATCATTAACAAAATAGATGTGATTTCCATGTGTTAATGTATAATACTCGACGATTTGTTTGTGACGCTCTGCGTATTCGGCCCAGATTTCCTCTAGTTTTTTCCTTCTTTCTTCATAATATTGTGTAGTTTTTCTGGACTTGCCATCCTTGGAATAATTCCTCTTCATCTTAATGATGCTCTCCGCCAGGCTGGACTGATGTGCTGTGACTTCATCCATTTTTATTGGATAATTTTTTGTACAAGTTATCTGTTCGTATTCCTTTTAAAGCCAGAGTATTCCTCTGCCGAACGATAATCTTGTTAAAGAAATTTAGGATTAATATTAAAAACTCAGATTCCTTTGCAGGAAAGAGTATTCCTCTGCTGAGCAATAATTATGTTTGAAAAATATAGGATTAATATTAAAAACTCAGATTCCTTATCAGGCCAGAGTATTCATCTGCTGAGTTATATTATCTAGAATATGGCGGGTTTGTTTGGAATTATTGGATCAATGAGTGAAGTCACTGATGCTGAATGAACCTCGTGTTGTTATCACTTGATTTTCTCATCTTGAAGTTCCGTGTAATAAGTTGCCTATCCAACTTAGGCTTAAAGATTTAATTGTTAAATCTTCTTGAGGGACTTCGTGTTTTTATCGCTTGTTTTCACAGCTTGAAATTCCGTATATTTGGTCGCCTATTCAACTTAGGCTCGAAGGACCATGTTTAATCTTGCGATTAAATAATAGAAATTAATTAAAAGACAGTTGTAAGTTGTCTAATTTAATTTTTATTTACTTTTAGTTCGTACAGTGTTGTAAATACTGTAAGAACGGTAGTCAATATTTAAACTTGTTTGTAGTGTAAATAATTAAACTTTGGTAAAACCAGTCTAGAATACTCTAAACCTGTGTATCAGGTCACTGGTAGTTTAATTAAATGACTTCGAATGTTAGTAAAATTTTACTTCTTATATACTAATTTAATGCAAACTAAGCAAATTGAATTGTTGAAATATAAAAAGTCGTAACTAACAATGACGTTATTCGAAAAATATTAAAGGTGAATGAAATGCTGAATTAACAATATTTTCTTAATATTAAAAATATATTAAAAATTCAAAAGTGAATTAAAATGCTAAATTAACAAGTATTTTCTTAATATTAAAAATATTGAAATAATATAACAAATTAATGAATTTATATTAAAGTGTTGAGTTAACAAATATATTAAATTAATTTGAACTAGTATTATATTATTTATATTAAATTGAATATTTCATAACATAAAGTAACCCTATTTCGTTAATAATTGCGTTTAAAACGTGATGGTTCCGCATATTGTTGGTAATTATAATTTCTTTATTGCATATTATTATATTGACCCGAGTTGTCATTTTGATTGTTTTTACTTTGTGGTTCGATATTATAATTTTTTAATTTCTCTATCATATCATTGATATTTTCCCTTTGTTTGTTGTTATCTGCTTCTCTTGTATTTTTTTGGATTTGTGGGAATATTTCTTTTGCTGTGTTTATCTCTTGTAATTCAATATTAAAATTTGTCATTTGTTCTTTTATGTCATTCATGAAGGCCGTTGTACTTACATTATTTTCTTCTTTAATGATTTCTTTCTTATTTTGCGGTGATGTTTCTTTTATTTTGTTTATATTTTGTAACTCGGTATTAAAGTTTTTCATCTGATCGCGTATTTCTTTCATGAATGTTGTTGGACCTCTTGTTGACCCATTTAATTTTTACGTGAAACTAACTTGTCCCTATCTAATAACTGTTTTAACATGTCCCTTAGTTCGCTTTCTATGTTATTATTCATTATTTTCTCTTCCTCTAATTTTATATGTTGTTTTAATACTGGACTATGTAGACCGTTTCTTAGTGTTTTTAAAGCCATCCGTTCGTGCAATTGAACTAGATCATCTCCCGGAAGTACTATTTCTGCACAGGTGTTACATTCATCTCGGGTTGTTTCTATACGTGTAATAAAGGAACTCACTGTTTCATTTCGCTTCTGTGTTAATTCTCTTAATTGATCCTGTAATTCCTCTATTGTTTTTGTTTTTGCATACTGTTCTTTTAATAGGTCTTCCACTGTGTTAAACGTGTTATTCTTAATTCTTTGATATGCTTCCCCTGTAATTTTTGTTGGGTACATTCTTAATGCATAATTTTGTACTTTCTTTCCTAACGCATCAAAAGCTGAGAGAAATAGATTGGTAAATATTTCTAAATCATTTTCTAAATTTTCAGCTTTTCCGTTGAAATTGGGTACGTGTGCCAAACATACATTTACCTTTACAGTGTCTATATTTGTATATTCATTCTCTGATGGTGCGGGTGAATTTATATTGTGGGGTGAATTTGCACGACTCATGTTAGGGCGGTTTATGGTATTTGGAATCGGATTTATGTTAAAGTCTCTCGATTTTAATTGATTTGATATTGTACCTACTCTTTTTATTATTGATGAAATTCCACCGTGAATTTTGGGCAAAAGTTGCTTCTGTTTTTGTTTTATCGTACCGTCCAACTACGGGATTATCCACTACAATTTCCGGATTCAAGTTTTTTTATAATTTTTATATGAACAACTAGGTTGATTTAAAGGATCTACTATAAGTTCAACAGTTTATATCTCATCGTGTACCATTTCTAATAAATTATTGGGACCCGCTAATTCTAATATATTTTTTATACACTTATTTGGATTTAACCTAATACAATCTTTGATTTGCTTTAATACTAATTTACGTGTACCTGGATCTTCTCTAGTTTTGTCTAGAATTTGTGTTACAACCTTCTTTCCTGACCGTAAGATGCGATCCTTGATGATCTGTTCAAGCTGTTTGGCTATTTCCAATTCAAGTAATTCCTGATCTGCTATTTCCCCGTCGCCACTCTCGCTACTGTCGTCTCCACTGATGTAAGAAGTACTTGGGCTATCTTCTGAGCCCGATGTATTTTCTGCACTGGTGTCCCGTTCGGACATTAATTTGTTATTATCTCCACACTTTCACTTTTTTCTCTGTTTTTTTTTTTTTAAATTTTTTCACGTTTCACTTTTCTTTCTTTATTACACTTATTTCTTTCACACACTGTTAGATATTATTTAACTCTTTTTCTATTTTTCTCTGTGCACTTATCTTCTTTATGTTTTCTTTTTCTTTTTTCTTTTTTATTTTTATCTAACACTTTTGGCTATTAATTAACCCGTTTTTTACTTTTCACGATCTCCCTTCTTTTTTTTTTCTTTCTTTTTTGAAATTAGCTGGTCTTATTTTACATTGACCACTACACTTGACTCTGTAAACACTTCTTGCTTTCACTACCGTTACGCGATTTACTTTTCCTTTTTCAAGATTTATTCAACCCGTGCGAAGGGATTTATTATTCTGAATAAATTAACTTGTCCGATTATTTCGCGATTTTTAACTCAAAGTTCCTTATTTCCTTGTATGGATTTACCGGCTGCGCCAAAATTATGTTGTGCGTGGTTTTCCTTTCGAGGGAAAATCACGCGGGTTTGTTTAGGTTTATATCAAATGAAGGAAAAGGAGGCACTTGAGTTTTAAATTAAATACTTAGAGTTTAATTTTAAATATTAAATTTATTTAAAGTATTTAAATTTTACAAATTTTGTTATTAAGTCTTCTCGACTTTCGTGGTCAAAAACTAACTCCCTGATTCTAAGTGAATCAGGCATATTTATTACTTCGGATTAAAAGTCCAACATCAACAAAAATCCCCGCCATCTTTAAGCCATTTCCCCAGTCACGTACTATAATTTAACTTTCCCACATTCTAATATTCTTTCGATCATTAACCCTTATTCATTTCCCGTGTGACAAATTCAAATAATTCATCTCATTTTTACTTCAAATGCTGAAAATGCATTTAATATGATTCTTTTCTAATTGCTGATAATGCAATTTTAATTTTTGTTCTTTTCAATTAGTCCCAATATTGATTTAAAATTATTATTCTTATTTTTCTATTATTATTATTTTTTAAATCAAAATCAGTCCATAGTCATAGTCTCTTGGACACTTTGAACCTATTCGATTTAACATCAATAATTCCCTATTATTACCCATCTTATTACTAAAACACCGACATAACTATTAGGTCATTCACCCCTGTCTTTCGCACACATTTTAGTTTTACTCAGGTTGCCTCATATCTTCCTATATATATGCAACACATTATTATGTTATAATTTTTATAATCATCTTAATTTTGGACTAAATGCAGTTGAAATCTACTTTATTACTTGTATTCAATTCATGGTTTGCCGAAATTCAGGCACAACACTTGCAAGTGGGTCATTTATATAATTTATAATTTATTATTTATTATTTATTATTTATTATTTATTATTTATTATTTATTATTTATTATTTATTATTTATTATTTATTATTTATTATTTATTATTTATTATTTATTATTTATTATTTATTATTTATTATTTATTATTTATTATTTATTATTTATTATTTATTATTTATTATTTATTATTTATTATTTATTATTTATTATTTATTATTTATTATTTATTATTTATTATTTATTATTTATTATTTATTATTTATTATTTATTATTTATTATTTATTATTTATTATTTATTATTTATTATTTATTATTTATTATTTATTATTTATTATTTATTATTTATTATTTATTATTTATTATTTATTATTTATTATTTATTATTTATTATTTATTATTTATTATTTATTATTTATTATTTATTATTTATTATTTATTATTTATTATTTATTATTTATTATTTATTATTTATTATTTATTATTTATTATTTATTATTTATTATTTATTATTTATTATTTATTATTTATTATTTATTATTTATTATTTATTATTTATTATTTATTATTTATTATTTATTATTTATTATTTATTATTTATTATTTATTATTTATTATTTATTATTTATTATTTATTATTTATTATTTATTATTTATTATTTATTATTTATTATTTATTATTTATTATTTATTATTTATTATTTATTATTTATTATTTATTATTTATTATTTATTATTTATTATTTATTATTTATTATTTATTATTTATTATTTATTATTTATTATTTATTATTTATTATTTATTATTTATTATTTATTATTTATTATTTATTATTTATTATTTATTATTTATTATTTATTATTTATTATTTATTATTTATTATTTATTATTTATTATTTATTATTTATTATTTATTATTTATTATTTATTATTTATTATTTATTATTTATTATTTATTATTTATTATTTATTATTTATTATTTATTATTTATTATTTATTATTTATTATTTATTATTTATTATTTATTATTTATTATTTATTATTTATTATTTATTATTTATTATTTATTATTTATTATTTATTATTTATTATTTATTATTTATTATTTATTATTTATTATTTATTATTTATTATTTATTATTTATTATTTATTATTTATTATTTATTATTTATTATTTATTATTTATTATTTATTATTTATTATTTATTATTTATTATTTATTATTTATTATTTATTATTTATTATTTATTATTTATTATTTATTATTTATTATTTATTATTTATTATTTATTATTTATTATTTATTATTTATTATTTATTATTTATTATTTATTATTTATTATTTATTATTTATTATTTATTATTTATTATTTATTATTTATTATTTATTATTTATTATTTATTATTTATTATTTATTATTTATTATTTATTATTTATTATTTATTATTTATTATTTATTATTTATTATTTATTATTTATTATTTATTATTTATTATTTATTATTTATTATTTATTATTTATTATTTATTATTTATTATTTATTATTTATTATTTATTATTTATTATTTATTATTTATTATTTATTATTTATTATTTATTATTTATTATTTATTATTTATTATTTATTATTTATTATTTATTATTTATTATTTATTATTTATTATTTATTATTTATTATTTATTATTTATTATTTATTATTTATTATTTACCAAAATAAAACAAATATTCAAATATAAAAAAATATATATATCCAAAATAAAACGAAAAATAAAAATCCAAGTATAAGAAAAAAAAAATCTAAAATAAAAAGAATATCCAAAATAAAAACAAATATTCAAATATTAAAAAAAAAAATATATCCAAAATAAAACGAAAAATAAATATCCAAGTATAAGAAAAAAAAAATCTAAAATAAAAAGAATATCCAAAATAAAAACAAATATTCAAATATAAAAAAAAATAATATATCCAAAATAAAATAAAAATCCAAGTAAAAAAAAAAAAAAATATAAAGAAAAATCCGAAATTAAAAATAAATAAATAAAAAAAAAAAACAACAAGAAAAAAAAAAAAAAACTTGTTGTCATTAGTAATTTTAGTGGTGAAGTTTCAGATCCAAACGGAAGATTCGAGCCTCGTAGGCGAATTTCCGCAACTGATCCAGATCCAAACGAAAGATTCGAGCCTCGTAGGCGCACTTTCGCAACGTGGAAGCCAACATTTTGAATGTGGAACAGAAGTCGTTCCGAGGTTAAAAAGACAAAAAAATCTGGGGTCGTGACAAGATCCAAATCCTCCGCACCAACATCAAAATCAACAAAGGAAAAAACAACAACTCCAACATCAACACCAACAACAACTGTACCACCAGCATCAACATCAACAACACCAACAACAACTATTCCACCAGCATCAACATCAACAACACCAACAACAACTGTACCACCAGCATCAACATCTACACCAACAACAACTCCAACAAATATATATATATCAACAATACAGACAGGGGTGAGTACGTAGAAAATAGTACAGACACACGTATTACCAAAAATAAAATGCCGTTCTCATTTACGCACGGTGCTTCGGTGATTCCTGAATTCTCCGGGGATTCACGCGATTTACATAGATTCCTTACGTGCTGCGAAATAATATACAAAACTGTAGACGGCGATGCTGATCAAGTATCATTTCTCGATCTTTTAAAAACTAAACTAACAGGAATTGCTTACGAAATAGTAAAATATGACGATATTACAGATTTTCCTGCATTAGAAATTCAATTACTAAATCAATATTCAGAAAAAAGACCTTACGAACATATCCAAGCTGACCTCCGAGATGCAAGACAATCTAATAACGAAACAGTTTGAGAATATGGTACACGTATTCAAAGATATTTATCTCAATTAAACGAGACAAGTATAAAAAAAATTGATGTGAAAGGGGATACAGCAAAAGGATTGAGACAATTAAATGGTTCCGTTGCTCTCCAAACCTTCCAATATAATTTAAAAGAACCCATGAGAACCATCGTGATATCTTGAACAATCGATAACGGCCGCTCTTCTTGAGGAGTCAAGGGCACTTACCTATACAAAAATAAATAAATTAAAAGAATTAGTTAAAGACGAAGAAAAGAAAAACGTGTTAAAAGAATTCCACAACAACCCTTTAGGTGGTCACATGGGTTACCAAAGAACAGTAAAAAGAATTCAACAATATTATAAGTGGAAAGGTATGTTGAACGAGATAAAAACATACATAAAAAATTGCGAACAATGTCAAAAGAATAAAATTTGCCAACTAACAAAAATGCCAATGAAAATTACGTCAACAGCTAAGAAACCATTCGAAAGGGTTTTCTTAGATATAGTAGGACCCCTACCATCTGGTTATCTTAATAATAAATATATCTTAACATTCCAAGACGATCTCAATAAGTTCTCTGAAACTATTCCAATTCCAGATGCCGAAGCTACAACAATATCCGAACAATTCGTAACACAAATAATTTGTAGACACGGTACCCCTTTATCCATTTTAACTGATCAAGGAACAAACTTTTTAAGTAACTTATTCAAAAATATATGTAAATTGCTAAATATACATAAAATACAAACCACGGCGTACCATCCACAAACCAACGGAGCTCTTGAACGTAGTCATAGAACATTATCTGAATATTTGAGAAACTATACAGATAAAGATACAATGTCATGGGATACTTGGCTTCCATATGCAATGTTTATTTATAATACTACCCCACACTCAAGTACAAATTTTACTCCATATGAACTTGTATATGGTTTCAAACCTGATTTACCAACTAACATAAAAAGAGAACCAGAAAAATATTATAATTATGACAATTACGCGAACGAATTAAAAATGAGATTACAAACATCTCATACTATCACAAATCGGGAATTACAAAAAAATAAAATTCGATCCAAAACATATTATGATAAATACACCAAACCATTTAAACCCTAATTAAACAATCAAGTTTTATTGAAAAACGAGACCAGAAAACACAAATTACAACTTTTATGGTTAGGTCCATATGAAGTAAAAACCATCAACTCTCCTCATAACACCGGAATTAAAATTAAACACGGTATAAAGATAGTGCATAACGATAGATTAAAATTATTTAATTCACAAAAATAAAAATAATATTGTCATCTGATAATCCTGTCATATAAAAAAAAAAAGAATTAAAAAAAAAAAAAAAACGTTTACAATTACAGGTAAAATAATGGGAGCATTCAAATCCATAATATATATAATTTTAATAAATCTCGTCAGTGCAAAATTAGAAAATGAATATGCATTGGTAACAGGATTAAATCCAAATCTTGGAATATATTTTAAACCATCGGGGGCACTCCATTTTTATACCAACGAATGGAATCTAGTTACTTCGATTGATTTAGAATACCACGACGAATGTATACAAACATTAAATGAATTACGTAGTCGAATAAAAGAAATATGTGTAAGAAATTTTCCAATTGTAAAAAATGACTTGTGTAGCAAATTTACGATAGAAGTAACAAAAATCAAAAAGGAAATTGACAACCAACAAGACATAATTGATCATTATTTAAGCACAGACAATACTAAATTTAAACGATCACTTTTTATTGGAAAAGGCAGAATTAGTAAATCTCTATTCGGATTATTGGATGACAAAGACCCTACATTTTACGAAAAAAACATAAATTTATTAAAAGAAGAAAATAAAAATAATTTCAAACAAACGACTGTAATACAATCAACATTTGACCTAGTTAACGAAACCATAATTACTGACCAGAAAAAATTTGACACCATACACACTGAGATAGAAATATTAAAAAATACAACGCGTGACATTGAACAACATGACGTAAAGACAATACGATTAATACATTTAATAGACGAGTTAAAAATAATTACTCATACTACTACAAACAACACAAATTGAAAAACAACAAAATAATCTATTGCAAATAATTTTAGCTACTTTTGGTGGCAAATTGCATCCATTTTTAATAACACCTTCCCGATTAAAAATAGAATTAAATAAAATAATACCACAATTATCAAAAGAGGTGTATATACCAACCATGGATGAAAATCTTTTATATAAAATCATAACTTTTGATGCAATAAAAATAAATAATAAATTAATGTATAAGATTAAAATACCTCTAATCAAAACCGAAGAATATCAAATATACGATATGATCAGTTTACCATTTAAAATAAAAAATGAAATGTTTGGTACAATAATTCCTAGTACAGAAAAAATTGTAATAGACAAAATAAAAGAGCATTATTCACTCATGAATACTAATACAATAAAAAATTGTTATAATCATAATAATAATTATATATGTAAACAAGAAATTCCAATATTAATCGCACACGGTCATCAAACATGTGAATTCATAATTTTTTCAAGTTCAAACACTTGACTTAGGTTACTTAAAGTCAAACAAAATAATGCAAGTCGACATTAATTAATTGTAGCACAATGTTGAAATATACAATTAATATGTTTTATATTATAGATTATGTTTATATTATTTATCTTAAATGTAATTATGTGGTGGTCCACACTACAGTTATATAAAACGCAAGATTTAATATGTTATTTGTAACAGCTTCTTACCTAAACCAAACAGAACAGTATCAGTTACTGTTCTGTTTTTAACTGATACTGCTCTGTTTTTAACTGCCCTGTTTTTAACTAGAAAGGAATAGATGATTTGTGGCAGGCTGATTTGGTTTAAATGCAACCTTACGCAAAAGAAAATAAGAATTTTAATTATATACTAACGGTAATTGACACTTTTTCAAAATATGCATGGGCTGTTCCTGTAAACAAAAAAAAATACAAACAATGTAACGGATGCGTTAAAACAAATCTTCAAAAATGATAACCGGATTCCAAAATATTTACATACAGATAATGGTAAAGAATTCTATAATTCAAAATTTCAAGAGTTGATGAATCATCATGAAATTAAATATTATTCAACGTATAGTATACTTAAAGCTAGTATAGTAGAACGATTTAATCGAACATTGAAAGAAAAAATGTGGAAAAAATTTAGTATGAATGGAAATTATAAATGGATATCTATAATAAAAGGTCTTTTGTATACATATAATAACGAAACAATACATCGAACAATAAAGATGTTTCCATCTAATGTAAATAAAAAAAATGAGAAAAGATTACTTGACACTGTATACAATCATATGAATAAACAATCTCAAAAAAAAAAAAGTAAATATAAACTTGGTGATTATGTTCGTATCAGCAAATATAAACATATTTTTGAGAAAGGTTACACACCTAATTGGACAACTGAAATTTTTAAAATTATTAAAATTCAAAATACAAACCCAATTACTTATCTTCTTGAAGATTATAATGGACACCCAATATCTGGAGGTTTTTATGAATTGGAGATACAACGCGTAAAATACAAAGACTTTTATTTAGTTGAAAAAGTTTTAAAGAAAAAAAATGAAAAAGAATTTGTGAAATGGTTGGGGTTTAATGAAAATCATAATTCTTGGTTATAATATTTATTAATTTATAAAAAATTAAAACTATAAATACAATAAAATATATATAAAAAATTATTATTATTATTACAATATAGCATAAAAATAAGATATAAATTAATTATGGTTGTATTATATTTATCAATTATCGCTGAAGTATCAAATTTTAGATAATGTCAACCATAAATTCAAAACGGTCTAAACTTTGTATATATTATTATGTATTTGTTTACAACTTATATTTTAATTGTATTACATATTATTATTATTACTATTATTATTATTATTATTATTATTATTATTATTATTATTATTATTATTATTATTATTATTATTATTATTATTATTATTATTATTATTATTATTATTATTATTATTATTATTATTATTATTATTATTATTATTATTATTATTATTATTATTATTATTATTATTATTATTATTATTATTATTATTATTATTATTATTATTATTATTATTATTATTATTATTATTATTATTATTATTATTATTATTATTATTATTATTATTATTATTATTATTATTATTATTATTATTATTATTATTATTATTATTATTATTATTATTATTATTATTATTATTATTATTATTATTATTATTATTATTATTATTATTATTATTATTATTATTATTATTATTATTATTATTATTATTATTATTATTATTATTATTATTATTATTATTATTATTATTATTATTATTATTATTATTATTATTATTATTATTATTATTATTATTATTATTATTATTATTATTATTATTATTATTATTATTATTATTATTATTATTATTATTATTATTATTATTATTATTATTATTATTATTATTATTATTATTATTATTATTATTATTATTATTATTATTATTATTATTATTATTATTATTATTATTATTGATATTATAAATTTAAATTTTAAAAAATTTATGAAAAGTAAAATTTATCAATTTGTTTATGTCCCCATGGTAAAGTTTGGTATGTATTAGGTATAACAAGTCGTGTATCATCAAAATTTTCCAGAGTAACTTTATTTATTAGTTGGGTGTATATAATATGTTTATTGCTTCTAAACATATATTGTGGTCTGATCAATACTTTATTTTGGTTTAAACAATCTTGAAAATCTTTCATACTAACATCATTTTTAACCACACATTTTTTAATTCCCATAATTCTTTATAGTTCGGACTCATCCTGAATGATTGAACAATAGGTTTTTGCTTTGAGTCCAACAAACTCTAATATCAATTTTCCTGTTGCCTCATCTTTAAATTTACCTAAAACCCCTTTATTAACTATTGGTAAATTAAACTTATTATTTATGGGATAATTGCTGGTATCAAAGAAATTATTTAAATCATTTCTTATGTCTTCATAAAAATTCTTCGTTTGTATTTCATACACAAACGAGTCAGTGTCAGTGTATAATAAATTTATATTATCATTATATTTTGGTTTCATATAATCATAATGAAAGTCATACATCAATACTTTTGAAATTTCTAATACACAAAACCCTGCATAAATTGGTTTATTGTAAACAATTTTTAATCTATTCAATTGCAACTAAATTTTCTAAAAATATTGAAGAGGAATGAAAATTCGGTTTATTTGTTAGAGCACTAGCCCCCAATCTTTTGCCAATAATTTCCCAATGACTAACCAATCTAACGTCTGTTCTTTTTTCGACGTCTTCAATTGTTTTTCCAAAAATACTATTATTCAATAATTTAAAAAAATCTTTTTCGAAAGAATTTTTACTATTTTTTCTTAACTGAGTGTTTAGATTTATATATGGTTTAAGCCATGGTGATTGAAGGAATTCCAATATTCTGTGAATTTTGTTTACCTTCAATCAATTTTTAATGCATTGCATTAAATTACTTTGGTGAATAATATATTTTTCTTTGTCTAAAACACTTGCAATTAATTTGTTATGTTTTGAATCATTCGATAAAGGCTTCATATTTAGCACACAAAAAGGTAAGTCTCTATGATAGTCATGTAGATTTTCTGGATATTCGATATCAACTTCAAATATATAACCTACTTCTAAATTGTTTTTTACTGTCATAATATCAAAACTATCAATTTCGTTTTGTTCTAACCATCTAAACGCAGCGTAAGGTAGTGATTCACTCATTGCATAACCATACAAATTATTTGCATCAAGATAAGTCAAATAAATTGATTTTTTAGTGGGATCATAGGAACTCATATACATGTTATTAGCTTTAGCATAACGTTTAGTTTCTAATACCTTTTTTAATAAAATGTATCAGTAAAGAGTTCTAATTGAACTCTTGTTTGTTTAAGCATTGCATCAAAACTTAAACCCGGAGAAGTAAAATAATGAGCAGCATCTAAATCAGAAATATTTTTACATGTTTTTCTAAAATTTTCAAAAATATCTGCTAATATTAGAACATCTGATTTCAAATATAAATCAGAATATTCTCCTAATGTTGATGAAACCCAATAATATATTTAATGTAACTCTTAAAAGAAAAAAAAAAAAAACTATATGCTTTGTCAATAAAATAAAATAATAATAATAACTTTGTATCTTTTATTTATTGTTTTCTATCTTTTAAATAAACAAATCCATGCATTCAGACTTCTTTTTTCTGATCGATCTTCATCATTAAATTTAAACTTATCACACTTGATAATTAGAAGTTGACCAGTGAACATTATTGAAGTTAAAAAAAGAAATATTATAAATAATACGTGAAATTAAGTTAAATAAAAAAGTTAAAATAAAAGTTGAAAAAATAATAATCATAAAAATATAAAAGTTTAAAAAAATATTAAAAGTTTAAAAAATAATAATCATAAAAAAATAAAAGTTTAAAAAATAAAAGTTTAAAAAAATATTAAAAGTTTAAAAAATAATAAAAGTTTAAAAAAAATAAATAAATTAAATAATTAAAAAAATGATTGATTTTTCGAAAATAAATAACGCATCCCACATATATAAAAAAATTACCGCCACAGGTAATTTGATTGATCAAAATTGTATAGGGTGTTTAGTGTGAAAGAGTGTGTCACCAAATTTGGACGGAAAGTGTGTATTTTTATTTTTAAATTAACTTAAAAAAAAACGACAGGCAAGTATGGCTGTATGCTTCGTCGAAATTTATGCGATAGTATTGTCATGTAATATAATAAAAAAAAATTATATGGGGGTGCTCCACCACGTGTTCCGATCCCCCCTAAAATCAATATGATTCTATGATGGACCAATAAAATACTAATCCCAAAATTTCATTGCAATCAGTTGTTGCAATCCTCGGGAATCTGATTTTTTCCAAAACAATTGTATGGGGGTGCTCCACCCCGTGCCCCGATCCCCCCTAAAATCAATATGGTTCTATGATGGACCAATAAAATACTAATCCCAAAATTTCATTCCAATCAGTTGTTGCAATCCTCGGGAATCTGATTTTTTCCAAAACAATTGTATGGGGGTGTTCCACCCCGTGCCCCGATCCCCCCTAAAATCAATATGGTTCTATGATGGACCAATAAAATACTAATCCCAAAATTTCATTGCAATCAGTTGTTGCAATCCTCGAGAATCTGATTTTTTCCAAAACAATTGTATGGGGGGTGCTCCACCCCGTGCCTCGATCCCCCTTAAAATCAATATGGTTCTATGATGGACCAATAAAATACTAATCCCAAAATTTTATTGCAATCAGTTGTTGCAATCCTCGGGAATCTGATTTTTTCCAAAACAATTGTATGGGGGGTGCTCCAGTCCGTTACCCGATCCCCCCTAAAATCAATATGGTTCTATGATGGACCAATAAAATACTAATCCCAAAATTTCATTCCAATCAGTTGTTGCAATCCTCGGGAAACTGATTTTTTCCAAAACAATTGTATTGGGGTGCTCCACCCCGTACCCCGATCCCCCCTAAAATCAATACGGTTCTATGATGGACCAATAAAATACTAATCCCAAAATTTCATTGCAATCCGTTGTCGCAATCCTCGAAAAACTGATTTTTTCCAAAACATTTGTATGGGGGGTGGTCCACCCCGTACCCCAATCACACCCCAAATCAATAGGGTTCTATTGGGGACCAAATCAATAATAATTCCAAAATTTTATTGAAATCCCTTCACGCGTTTTTGAGTTATCGTGTTAACATACGGAGTCCGGCGGACGGAGTCCGGACTGACAGGATTTTTTTGACCCCTTTTTTGGAGATAAAAGTTGCAATAACCACCAATTTGACCTTTTGTTAGTAAAAATAAGTTGCCCTAGGGTCATTCTATGTGAGAAAAAATTTTTTTTGGAAATTTTCTTTTAATTGTGTTTTTTAAAAATAAAAAAAGTTGAATTTGTAAATTTTCCATTACAAGGCTTAGTCGATTACGACGAAGCAATAATATTAATAAATTTAATTTGTTCTTTAGATAATAGTCGAGTTGGAAAAAGAAAAAATCTTTCTTCCTGATCGACAAGGAAAACTTATAAATTCGATAAAATTAGAATCAAAAATGAAGTCGAAGTTGAAACAAAGAAAACAAATGCAAAACAGAATAAACAAAGTGAAATAGGAAACTTGAAGAACAACAAAATAAAAATACATTAATAAAAATTGAAGAAAATGGGGAAATGAATGTGTGAGGTGTTTTTATTTGTTAAAGGATTTCAACTGCTTAATAACGGAATAAGGACTGCGATCCTTGAATTTCGCAATAAAAGCGATGTTCCAAGTACCCGTGAAAATCGGGACGGTCAACAATTTCCTTCTACAGAAGATTGGCTCGATCTTTTTGAACACACGTAGACGGTCCAAGCAACAAAAAAACAAAAACAAAAAATAAAATATAAAATTATAACCAATAAAAGAAATAAGAAAAAAAAAAAAAATAATAATAATAAATCAAAATTAAAAAAAAAAAAAAAAAAAATTCAAAAATTCAAAAAAAAAGAAAAATATTAATAATAAGAATTTTTAAGCAAAAATGAAAAAAAAAACATAATTATGTATATTAAAATAAGAATCTTTTAAATAAAAATAATAATTATAATTAAAAAAAAATAAAATTCAAAAATTAAAAAAAAAAGAAAAATATTAATAATAAGAATTTTTTAAACAAAAATGAAAAAAAAAAAAAACATAATTATGAATATTAAAACAAGAATCTTTTAAATAAAAATAATAATTATAATTATAATAAGGAATTAATAAAGAGATATTTAAAAAAATTATCAGTTTAAAATTTATTTAATTTTTTATAAGTATATTTTTCCAGAACTCAAAAATTTTTGTTTTTAATTTTTCTAGGTATCTGTGTTTATATTTTAAAAAATTTCGAATCTGAAGAAAAACCAAAACATAAAATATTTTCGCGAGGCATCAGCCATTTTTATTTTTTAATATGTATATATTCTTTACGTCACAATATAATCACGATGAAAATATGTACTTTGTTGCATCAGCAATTTTTATTTTTGAATCGCTCATTCAAAAAAGTAGTTGCCCACCAATATACAATTTTATATATTTTCTTTACGTCACGAAAGAGTACACCAATTTACAATTTTTAAGCGAATACGTCACGAAACAAAATCAGCCATTTTTAATTAAATATACATAATTTTTAAGACTCTCACACAATTTTACTTAAGTATGGGAATTCAGACTTAAGTGAATAATGTTATCTATTTTTGGTTTAGGTACGCACTAAAGAAAGAATATTTTTAAGACAATACTCAGTAGCGGAAAACCGCAAAATTTGACGAATTGAATATCCAAGTTATCGAAGACACAAAACCGGTTTAATTAATTCAAAGCTACAACAAGAATATCCAAACAACCATCATTTACCAACTCATTTTTCCGCAAAATACCAAACATTAGTCTGGATTATCTACCATTTTACCGTTTACCAAAGTACAAAACCTTCATTTGTCAAATTTCAAAAAAAAAAAAAATCTGCGCCATCTACCGTAAAATACAAACACTAGTCAGCGCCATCTAACATTTTACCGGTTCAGCCGCCATCTTGTTTTTTTGAATCGGGAAAATTCCGGTTTGCTCATTGCTCCTTGCTCGTGGGGCAGCACCATCCAATTACCAGTAATAATTTATACAATTGATTTCAATACTTGTTCCCTTATTTAAAGGTAAACGTGACAAAGCGCCAGCGTTTCCTAATTCCGTACCTTTTCTGTATTTAATTTCATAATCGTACATAGACAAAATCCCATCGCACAATTCGTGAAGCGGCCACTGCAGACAACCCTTTTTTGTTATTAAATATTTGCTGCAATGGTTTGTGGTCACTATAAATTACAAATTTGAGCCCGTGAATATATTTATAAAATTTCTTTACAGCAAAAATAACTGCGAGCGCTTCTTTATGTAATTGACTATAATTTTTTTCAGATTCATTTAATGTACTTGATGCAAAAATTACTGGTTTTTCTTGTCCGTAAATTTCATGAGCGAGTACCGCTCCCACACCATATGGACTGGCGTCACATATAATTAAAATCGGTTTTGTGACGTCATAGTACTAATTTGCTAATGAGGCTAGTACCTCATCTATAACTGGTAACGGATATAACTTTGAAATCGCAACATAATCTTATATTACCATTCGGTTTCTTTACAATTACGATGGGTGATGCCCATTCGCTAGTTGTTACTTTTTTAATTATTAATGATGTCTCTAATTTATTTAATTCTTGTCCAACTATTTCTCGCATGTTAAACGGAACCGTATAAGCTTTATGAAAAATTGGTTGAACATTTTCCTTTAATACTAAATCCGCTTGAAATCCAATAATTGGATTTTTATTAATTGTCTCAAATACTGAAGGTGCCATTCTTCTTACCTCATTTTCGGTTGTTAAGATTGAGTTTACTTGTACCTGACTCGCTCTGTCAAATTTTCCAATATAATCTGGGTATATAACTTGAATCCAGTTCCTTCCCATGATTGGAACAAAATTATTAACTGTATCCAGTACCGTTAGCCAAAGATCAAATTTTTTATTGTTTACCTCAACGGTAACAGGAATCTTTCCCATGCATTGAATTTTAGTTCCTGAAATTAAATTTATATTATAAATATGTTTTCCGAAATATTTATTTTTAAAATATTTTTCAAAAAATATTTTATTTATTACCGATATGGAAGCACCTGTATCTATTTCAAATTCTACATCTTCAAAACTGTCTACTTTTAATAATACTTTTAATGATTTAATAACAGCATTTGAATTAAAATTATTAATATTTAGTTTATTTAGTTCAATTTTATTATTTACTTCCCTTAATTTATTTCCACAGGCACGAGCATTGTGCCCCCTTATTCCACATTTGTAGCAGGTTTGGTTCCTCGCTGCACATCTGTTTATGGGATGATCATATGTACATTTTGTACATCTCTTAATGTAATTTTGTACAAACTTTTTAGAAAATTGCTGATTATTCACACGCGGTGATAGTGATCTATAGTTTGTGTTTCTGGAATTTGATCGTCGTTGAATTAATGGTGAAACTCCACGTGTCCAACCACGTGCAGTACTTCGACTCCTTGTGGACCCAGCTAGTTCCATTTTGTTAATTTTTATTACGTTCACTTCTGTGTTTATTTCTTGCTTTATTACTTTTTGTTGATTTTGTGTTAATTCGTTATTTAGAGCAATTTCACACGCTTTTTCAAATGTCAATTCTTTTTCACTTAATAGTTTACGTTGTAAATTCTCATATAATAGATCAGTGACAAATTTATCGCGCAAAGCTCTTTTTAGAAAATCACCAAAGTTACATTTAAAACTTTCCGCTATTTCAATAGTTTTCGGTTTTTAAAATGATCACTTAAAACTGTTTGTAATTCCTCAAAACTTTTGTCCGTGGGTAATTTAGGATGCACTAATTGACACAAAATCTCGAATGTTTCCGGTCCAATTAAAGTTAAAAACATAGGAACTTCTAAATTTGAAACCACAGCGTTACACTTAAATAGCTCTTTCATTCGCATTAAATATTTTACAAAATTCCCTCCGGGAAGAAAAGGTTCAATACTGCCGAGCATAGACATTTTTTTTTTTTTGTAAATATCTATTATTTTCATATACTCCGTTATTTAATTAACGGTTCTCCTTCTTTTTTTAATTTTATCTGTTTACTTTCATGTAATTATTTACAATAATTGCATGTATTTGTGCTAATATAAACCAACACGTGCTCACCAAAATTTTTTTTTTTTTTATATTTTTTAATTAATTAATTTTTTCTAATTTAATTATTTGATTCTTATTTATTTTTTATTATTTATCTCACTCCTTCTTTTCATTAATTATTCACTTTATTACTCCTTCGCTTTTAACTCACCCAATTCTTTAAATTAATTCCTTATTTATTTTTTAATTGTACCCAATCATTCTCGTCGCCATTGTTGTGTTGGTTTATTATCGGGTTAATCAATATATCTCAATATATTTTGAGGTTTTATTTAATTGGTTGCACGATTAAGACTGATCCCAAAATCATCAATACAATATATCTCGTAATCCTAATACCTATACTAAATATAATAATAATAATTTACCACCAACACTTATAATTACAATACTTATCTATTAATAATAAAGGCAGGGTAGGACAACCTACATCACAGTAGTAAGTTTTGTTACTGCCGGTGCCGTGACGTTATAGGTTCTGTTCCCATTGTTTATTATCATTTGACTTAAATTGATCGCTGGCTGAAATGATGCCTTTATTTTGCTTGGATAAACGTTATGTGACGTTATCAGCATCGATGTTTCCTTTATTGTGCAGTGTGGTTGTAACTATATTATGCCACTGTTATTTAATTTAAGTGATACAATTTGTTGATTGCAGATCAAGTCCAATGTGTATTGACTGTCTATTACGTAAATCCAGATATTTGATTGTTGTAACTGTATCCATGTTCTCTCCGGAACAGTCTCATTAACTTTGCAGTCTGATGATAGTTGATTTGCGTGATTTAGCATTGACATCTCGCAGAGACTGACGCTAGATTGCGTATTGAATATCGGATGATCCTGTCTGCATAAAGTTTCCTCAGCATCTAGAGAGAAACAGCGACTTGTTTTCATGAGGTGTTGGTACTGACAACAGTTTAAGTAATTGAAATTCTTCTCGTTGTAATAGCGGAATTTTTATATCAATGATAATATTCCTTGTTGTGACTCAGGTTCTAGCACTCATAAGTTCATCATTGCGATCAGCTGGTACTTGAAGATTATTCGGTAAGTTTCTTTTAATGATTTCTAGTTGTCCCTTCAATTGTTCTGGAGTCAATAGCTGCAAAGGGATTTTTCCATTTTGTGCGCTCATCAGGGCTTCTTGCGTGTTTTGATAGTTTGTCATCATCAAAATACTTTGTCGTGTTTACTTTCACGTTTACGTGAAGAACTTCTGTCTCAATTGTGCTGTTAGCTGTTATAGGTAGTGGACTTACTTTACGTACTGGTCTTTTGATTAATTTACCGTCTGTTTGAGTAGTCACTGCTCTAACGTTTCCATCATTATATTTTTTAATTGAGTTCTAGAGATTATTGCCTCGTTTACTGTGTCATTTCCTGCCATCAGGTCATCTACATAAAAATCGTTTTTAATGATTTTGGAAGCGATAGCATATTTGTTTCTATCATCTATTGCAAGTTGATGTAATGTTTTTACTGCCAAATAGGTTGCAGCTGTTGTTCCATACGTGACGGTTGTAAGATTATATTCTTTGATGGGCTCTTCTGTGGATTCTCGCCAAAGAATTTTTTAAAACTGTTGATGCTCTTCCGAAATATTTATTTGTTGAAACATTGTTTCAATGTCCGCTGTATAAACATATTTGTACTTTCTCCATCTCATTATAATGGATACAAGGTCGTGCTGCAACGTGGGTACAGTCATCATTAAATCATTTAAACTGTATCCGGAGCTTGATTTAGCAGATCCAACGAAAACTACTCGAAGTTTGGTCGTGGTGCTACTCTCTTTTAAAACTGGATGATGTGGCAAAAAGTAATTCATTGATTTATAATTTTTTGTTTCTGCAGTTGTATACACCAATTTCATATGATTGAGTGTTAAATATTCTTTCATGAAATCGTGGTATTGTTGTTTCAATTCCGGATCTTTAGCTAGTCTTTTTTCCACTTGTAATAATCTTGCGATTGCGGTATTTTTTGAATTACCAAGTTTTTTAATTTGATTGTCGTCCTTAAAAGGAATGTTGACAGTGTATCTACCATCATCTCTTCTGGAATGTGTTTCGTTGTAATTTTGTTCACACTGTGATTCTTCTTGAGTATGTTGTCTTTCCGGAGGGATTTCTTCAAGTTCCCAGAAAGATTTTAGCTGATTATCAATTTCGGTTTGAGTAATCATGCTCTGTATATTGTTATATTTTGTTTGATGACTATTTGTATTTCCAAATATAGTCCATCCAAATTCAGTCTTTTGCGCAACAGGTTCGTCTGTTTGACCTTTGACTACTTCGGATAATAGTATCTCTCCGTAATAATCTGCTCCAATAATCGCGTCTATGGGTCCTGGGCAATTATAATTTGGATCAGCTCATATCAGATTTTGTAAATGATTCCATTGCCAAGCATCTATATGTTGCTCTGGTAATTGTTTCGTTAGTGTTTAGAACACTAAAGCTTGGATTGTTATTGAAAATGCAAATGGAAATCTTGGTTTTATTTTAATCTGCACCATATTTCGAGCTGTTCCTGCTGCAATTCCACCCATTCCTGATATTTCTGACTTGCATCTTAAGTTATAAAGGTGGTTTGTGAACCAGGGTCAAATAGAACTTGTAATAGCTCTTCTCTTCCATTGTTTGTTGTTGTTTTTACCATAGCTGTTCCCAGAAGAATATGTTTGTTCTTTGTAACATTGTTGGAGAAATGTGATTGTAATCGGATACTTGTACGTTATTTTTTTTAAATTAATTTCGTAGGTTTTTTCATTTTTTTAGAATTGTTTTTCTTTTAATATATAAATAATAATAATAATTTAACCATTTATATAATTTTACATCTTTTCATGTTTTCTTTAAAATAATTATTTAGAAAGAAACTCAATTGTATTGACGAAGATACTAAAGGAATAAAAAATAAATTTAATAAGAATAAGAATAATAGTTACGTATATTTAAATAAATATAATAACAAAAATAATTATAAAATATACAATATTCGTTTTTTACATATTATAGGATGGTATATTTAATTTAATTTAATTTTTTTCATTATTTAATAATTTATTTTATTATATAAAATAAAATAAATTTATATTATTATTAAATTTATTTTATTGTATAAAATAAAATAAATTATTGCACACCATCATATATATTTGATTAAAAACAGATGTTAAATCAAAACAAAAAAGCCATTGTTAAATGTCACATAATAACTAATTGTACTAGAATACAAAACAAAAACGTAATTTTATTACCTCCTACCCGATTAGCACCGGACAATACATAGACAATTTCGGATTTCATATTTGAATGAATTTTGTAATGAAAGTAGTCATAATTGCAGTCCTGATGTAGTTAATTTCTGAAATTCTGGACAGTTTCTCAGCATGTGTTGATCGTTGCACTTGGAGCAATTCATTTGATATGCGTGTAGATTTTTTATTTCATTGCTTCGTTATGTTGATTTATATTCTTATTTCTTTGTATACTATCTGAATGGTTTGCGTTACTGTTACGCAAACTTTTTGTGTTTCCAAACTGCATCTAGTGTTTGAAATCGATGCTCCAAAAATTCTAGAAAATCATCAGTTGTCTGTATTGCCTTTGGATATTCAAGGGATGACTCATATAATTTGTGAGTTTCCTTGTCTAATCTTTGAGTTATTATTTGTATAATAATCGGACCCCAAGAACTTGTATCAACGCCGAGATTCCGTAATGCGTGAAGGTTTTCTTTGGTGATGTCATGAAGTGATCTGAGTCCATTAATTGACTCAGTGCTAAGTCAGTATTATATTTATGTGATAATTTGCCAGCAATCTTTTGTTATTATGCGTGTCAAAATCCCCAGGCTGACTGATAATTATCTTCAGATATTGATAGATGAGTTATCAACTTCAAAGCTGCTCCTCCAAGTTTGCTTTCTAGATAAATTAATTTATGGATGTTCGATAAAGAATGATTTTCATGAATAATGTTCTTAAAAATATCATGAAAAGAACACCATTTGTTATATTCACCATAGAATGTTGGGATTTCTATGCGTGGTAGTTGTATATCAGCTGACGTCATTCTTGTAGTTTTCTTTGTATCATGATTTTTTAACTTCAAGTGCAATAATTATGTTGATGTACTTATTTTCCTGGACTTCATATTTTTTATATTTGAAATAATTTTAATCAAGTTCTATATTTCTTGCATTTGCTACTATTTCGTCATGATTGTTGGAAAATGATATAAAATTGTTGTTGAAAAACTCCATTTTCATTTTGTAGTAAGCGATAGTTTTGTTTTCATTAATATCGTTCTATAGTTTATTGATTATTCTATCAAATGTATCAAACTTTAATTGTTGGATCTTGTATCTTTTTATTTAATCATCACTAAATAAATTTCCAAAAGAATTTGTTGCTTCATTTGAACAATTAGTGTCTGAATTATTGTTTGATATTGATTTATTTGCTTCTATGGTGCTAAATGTGTCTCTAATAATTCTGTGTTGATCTGCAATTTATATGGATTCCTATCTACTTTGCTTAGATGTTCTGCTTCTTTGTTGATCTTTGAATATATGTCTTGATACTCTTCATCAGTTTATTGTTGAGATTCATTATGTAGTAAATGACTAAGACCGTCATGTAAGGATTTTGGCTGCTGCTGGAATTTATTAAAATCCAAAGATTCAGCAACAACTGTTTTAGTATGTAGTATATGCAATATTTCTTCACAAACATTATTACAATTCTCGTAATATTTTGTGGAAAAATATTGATGATTTGGCTCTGCGTTGAAATATTTTTCATGTATTAGTTTATCTCGTTCTGCTATTTCATCTCTGATATCTTCTAACGTACGAATTTTTGACTCAAGAAAACCTTTAGTTTTCCGTGTAGATGAATCTTTATTAAAGTTGATCTGTAGTTTTCTGATGATATCCATACTCTCATTTTGTTGTTTTATTAATTTTTCCATTTTAGGTATTTGATGTATTCAGTCAAAACTTTTCTTTTGACAAAGGAAATTTGTAGGGTTTCTTTTGACAAAAGAACTTTGTAGTGTTTCTTGTTGTACAATGTTCAATCACAACGGCGTTGTGAATGAATATACAGTCTAGAGATTTTAAACAAATTTATTTGCTTAAATCTTTGATGAAAAATTCTCGATGTTCTTGTTGATTGAGATAATTGTATTCTGGATGAATCCGTGATGAATTCGTTCTTCAAAGAAAAATGTATCTTTTTCTTGAGGATTTTGTTGTATTTGCTTTTTTTTTCTTTCGCGTTGAGAGTGTTTTTAAAATTTTGATTATTCGTTGCTTTACAATTGATTGAGAAAATTGTGAAGATGAATAATAATGGATTTAATATCAACGTCAGATTCCGTTTCGGGCCAGAATATTCTTCAGCTGATGTGATATTAAATTAACGTTGTGGTTCTTTTTTTTTATGGCTCGAAGGACCAGTGTTTAATTTTGCGATTAAATAATAGATTAAATAATAGTAGAAATTAATAAAAAAGACAGTTGTAAGTGGTCTTATTTAAATTAATTAAAAGACAGTTGTAAGTTTTCTAATTTAATTTGTATTTACTTTTAGCTCGTACAGTGTTGTGAATACTGTAAGAACGGTAGTCAATACTTGTTTGTAGTGTAAATAATTAAACTTTGGTAAAACCAGGCTAGAATACTCTAGACTTATGTATCATGTCACTGGTAGTTTAATTAAATGACTTCACTGATTGAACAATTGTTAATGAAATTTTTACTTCTTATATACTAATTATTTGCTAACTAGGCAAATTGAATTATCAAAAAATATAAAATCGTTACTAACAAATGACGTTATTTGAAAAACACAAAAGGTGAATGAAATGCAACATTAACAAATATTTTCTTTATATAAAAACAATTTTTATATTATATTAAAATTAATAAATAAAGAAATGAATTTATATTAACTGCTGAATTAACAATAAAATTGTAATATTAAAAAAACTTGAATTAATTTTAAATATTATATGAAATAAATATTATTTATCATAAATTGCATATTTCATAATACTGAGGTTAATGAATTACTTTTTTTAAATTATGCCGGGTTTACAATGCGGCGTTTAAAATCTAATAACCTGTTCGGTACTGAACATCAGGTTTATACAGTTACTAAGTAAGTCAAGATTATTATTATATTATTATTAAGCTTATTAAGCTTATTAAGCTTATTATTATATTCAGAAGCTTATTTGTCCTACAAGGCTCCTAAGCTTTCTCCTCATTCCACGTCATTTTATTTTTAAAGGAACGTTGCAACTCTTAAAGTGACTACCCCGCACGGACCTTTTTTTAAAGACCTGTTGGCCCTTTATGAAGTCAATTTTGCAGATTTGAAACTCTTCAAAGGGCTTGTTAAGAAGATCTTCTTTATGAAACCTTTTGTACAAGGGGAGAAATTCATAAACTCCACAGTTGTGAATTTTTTAGAAGATTTTCAAAACTTCTTTCTCGAAATTTTTTAGAAAATTTTCAACTTCTTTAACAGCAGTATTTTTGGAACAATTCACAGATGTATATCCTGAAAGTTCGCTCAGTTTACGCTCACGTACACTCAGTATCTATACACGTGGCGAGTTTCAACTGACCTACCCATTTCTTCCCAACTCGCGACCCGAAAATGGTCCCTTTTGATGTTCTTGTATTTTACAGAAGACCGTTCTTGAATTATTGTCCTTTACCCCGAAAAAACCTCGGCTTACGCTCACTGTTCAGTACCAAACAGGTTATTAGAATTTAAACGCCGCATTGTAAACCCGGCATAATATTTAACAAGTAATTCATTAACCTCAGCATTATGAATTATTCAATTTATGATAAATAATATTTATTTCATATAATATTTAAAATTGGTTCAAGTTATTTTAATATTAAAATTTTATTGTTAATTCAGCAGTTAATATAAATTCATTTCTTTATTTATTAATTTTTAATATAATATAAAAATTATTTTTATATAAAGAAAATATTTGTTAATGTTGCATTTCATTCACCTTTTGTGTTTTTCAAATAACGTCATTTGTTAGTAACAATTTTATATTTTTTAATAATTCAATTTGCCTAGTTAGCAAATAATTAGTATATAAGAAGTAAAAATTTCATTAACAATGTTCAGTCAGTGAAGTCATTTAATTAAACTACCAGTGACCTGATACATAGGTTTAGAGTTTTCTAGACTGGTTTTACCAAAGTTTAATTATTTACACTACAAACAAGTTTAAATATTGACTACCGATCTTACAGTATTTACAACACTGTATAAACTAAAAGTAAATAAAAATTAAATTAGACAACTTACAGCTGTCTATATATTAATTTAAATTAGACAACTTACAACTGTCTTTTTTATTAATTTCTACTATTATTTAATCGCAAGATGAAACATAGTAATACTACTTATGGTGAGTTTCAGCTGACCCACCCTTTACTTTCCAGTATTCACGATCAAGAATCGTCTCCCTTGATGTTCAACTATTGTTCTGTCCAGTGAAAAAGAAGAGCTTTAATTTTTATTTGACAGGATTGGAAGGTAGAAATGACTGTGACATCCTGATGTAATTGGTGACATTGTCTCAATCGGTGTACGCACCCATCCGATTTCACTGTTAGTACGAGAACTTCTCCTCATTCTGAACAGACCAAGAGCTACCCGTTCCTTTGTGGCAGCCTATCTCTATGGAAATGACAAAACTAATTAAATTACTGAAACGTTGAATCATTCTTAATCAATGTAATGTTATTTCGCAAATTTGGAGAGAAAAAAAATTCGAAATTGATTTTAGAAATATTTTTGAAAAAAAAAATGATAAACGTCAAAACTTAATGTTTGCGAGTATTAGAAGTTACACTATCGTCCACATTTACATGAGAGTGAGTGAGACATAGAAAAAAATAGACGTTTTTGATCCAAAGAACGTGTATTTCTTTCTACTGTATGAAGAAAAAGAAGAAGAAGAAGAAAGAAGAAAAAGAAGAATACAGAGAAAGACAATTAGAAAGAAGAAGAAAACATGTATTTCTTTATACTGTATAAAGAAAAAAAAGAAGAAGAAGAAGAAGAAGAAGAAGAAGAAGAAGAAGAAGAACAAGAACAAGAACAAGAACAAGAACAAGAACAAGAACAAGAACAAGAACAAGAACAAGAACAAGAACAAGAACAAGAACAAGAACAAGAACAAGAACAAGAACAAGAACAAGAACAAGAACAAGAACAAGAACAAGAACAAGAACAAGAACAAGAACAAGAACAAGAACAAGAACAAGAACAAGAACAAGAACAAGAACAAGAACAAGAACAAGAACAAGAACAAGAACAAGAACAAGAACAAGAACAAGAACAAGAACAAGAACAAGAACAAGAACAAGAACAAGAACAAGAACAAGAACAAGAACAAGAACAAGAACAAGAACAAGAACAAGAACAAGAACAAGAACAAGAACAAGAACAAGAACAAGAACAAGAACAAGAACAAGAACAAGAACAAGAACAAGAACAAGAACAAGAACAAGAACAAGAAGAACAAGAAGAACAAGAAGAACAAGAGCAAGAACAAGAAGAAGAAGAAGAAGACAGAAAAAGACGAAGGAAAAAAAAACAACTTTGTTCTTCAATTTCAATGTTTATACTGTGTTTTTTTAAAGAAGAAGAAAAAGATGTAGAAGAAGACGAAGAGAAAAAATAACAAATTTTCAAAAAACGTGTATTTTCTATGAGTGCAAGAGACATACGCAAGAAAAAATCAATACGAAGAAAAACCAAAAACTTTGTTCTGCAACATCAACATTAACACTAAACACAAGACATTATTATTATACAGATATCATATTTTTCTCCTCTCTATTGATCATAACCAAATAATGTGTATTTTCAATTTCGTGTATTTCTTTATACTGTGCCTGTATAAAGAAGAAACGAAGAGGAAAAAATAAAAACTTTGTTCTTCAACTTCAATGACCATAATCATGCGAGAGAGGCATACAATTATATGGACATTTTTGATCCAAAAAAACGTGTATTTCATATAAGTGCGAGAGAACCATAAGAGACTTATTTTCTTCAGCTACAATAAGTGCCAGAAACATACAATTAAATGGACATTTTTGATCCAACATAAAGAAAAAAGAACATTTTGATTTTACAGATTTATTTATTAAAATAAGAAAAAACCACCACCACAACCATAATTAAATAATTTATTATATATTTTATTTCTACTCTTTGTCGTAGATATCAAACAGGGGTACCTTCACCCCTGTTTTGGATTTTCCAAGATATTTCATATGGAGCGTCTTAGGTTTCATGACTTCAAATTTACTGCTTTGTTTTAACAGAGCGTCGGATATACGACGAGGAAAAAAGTAGGTGAATTCACCCAAATCAGCCAATATAGTCTCTCCGTAACGCGTCTGAATTTTTGTCATTTTATATATTTTGTACTCCATTTCCTCTTGAAGTTCATCGGTTGATATTGTTTCTTTGTATTCCGAACGACCAGCAGTGCGAAGTGCTTGTAACATTTTCTTATCCTAGAAGTAAAAATAATAATTGAAATATATTTAAAATATTACTTTTATGCTTTACTTACAATTTTTACTGAGATTGTGTAATAAGATTTTAAAAAGGCTTCTATGTCACTTAAAATATACTGTGATTTTATTTCTAAAAATGCTCCTTTATATACTATATTAATATAAAAAAATAAAAAGCCAAAGACAAACATTATTTATTAAATACTTTTCATGTAATTAAAAAAAATATTGCTTTAGAATAACCGTTTTAAAAATTATAGTAATTTGCATCCGTAATACAGAAAATCATCAAATGATACAAAATTTAATTCTTTACAAAGTAGCATTTCTTTATCTATATAAAGAAAAGTTACTTACTAATGACAACACTTTCAAAACTGTAACATAAATAAATTATTATTATTGATAGGAGTAGAGGTAAGTGGCGGGTTCTGGAACAGTTTGGGATTGGGATCAAAATTTCAGTGTATTTTGTTGTTGTAATCGCAAAAAGTGATAAAAATTACCCCCACTTTTTCTAATGTATTTTGTTGTTGTAAAAAAAAAAACGAAATTTCTTATCTTTTTTTAATTTATTTTGTTGTTGTAAAAAAAAAAAAAAAAAAATGGAAATTTCTTATCTTTTTTTAATTTTTTGTTGTTGTTGTAAAAAACAAAAATTTACCCCCCACTTTTTCCAATGTATTTTGTTGTTGTAAAAAAAACAAGAAAATTTCTTAGATTTTTTAATGTATTTTGTTGTTGTAAAAAACAAAAATTTACCCCCACTTTTTCCAATGTATTTTGTTGTTGAAAAAAAAAAACGGAAATTTCTTATCCTGGTTTTTTTTATTTGTGCATTTGTTTTTTTGTTATTATTGTTTTTTGTGTGTATATTTGTTTCGACTAATTTTGCAATTAATAAATAAAATGGTCGGTAATGATGGCCATTAAGAGTTTATAATCATATAATTAATTTGTGGTCTTATATAACATGATGCGAAATGAAAGATCATCTCTAAATATATTCTTATCTTTAAAAAATTGAAATTACGTAAAAAGAAAGACAAAGTAATGAAGTAATTTTTAGACATGAAAAAACAACATGTTATAAAGGAAAAAATACATGTTATTGATTAAACAATGTTAAAAATTTTATATAAAGTATGTTACCACTATTTAACCTTGATTCTATCATCAGCTGTAGGAGAGAAAAGATAAAGAGTGGATGAAAATAGAGGTGTTAATATTAGAATAAAAATCAAATTTCCTAATATTTTTTATATTCATATCATATAAAAGAGATTTATGTTAGTAAAATTCATGAATTCCTACTCTGCTTATGAATTAGTATAGAAAATATTTCTGAAATGAATCACTTCATACATCCGTGTACCATAATGATAGCGGGACCCTCAGGGTCAGGTAAAACAACATTCATACAAAAATTACTAAGTCAGAAATCTTTTATCAGTATGTTTGAGAAAATATTATGGTGTCATTCGGAAAGTAGTTCAAAACCATTCAATGAAAACATTCAATTTTGTAGAGGTCTACCAAAAGATACTGATTTAATTAATCATTTAAAAGTTCCCACTTTAATTATACTCGATGACTTAATGAATGAAGCTTACAACACACAAATTTCAGAATTATTTACGAAAGGATCACATCATCGAAATATTTCTATCATTTTGACAACTCAAAATTTATTTCATCAAGGTAAAGCGTGTCCTGATATTTCATTAAATTGTAAATATCTTGTTCTATTTAAAAACCCGCGGGATCAGTCTCAGATTTACCTTCTTGCACGCCAAATTGCGCCACAAAACTCTAAACAAATCCTGGAAGTATATAATGAGGTAACATCTAAGCCTCATGGTTATTTACTTTTTGATTTAACACAAGATATTAGTGAATTATTCCGATTTCGTACAAATATTTTAAACACAGATTATTTTGAATGTTATTGTAATAAAAACACTCTGTTTGACCAATATGAAAAGCTTGAAGACGAACAAGCATATCTTGCACGTATTATTCAAAGCTAAACCAACCCTACGCAATGCTATATTAAAAAACTCAGATAACAACCTTATTAAGGCTATATGTGAGATAGCTATAAACATATTAAACGGTAACATTAAAACCACTAAGGGTTGTAAAAAAACGTTACACAAGTATAAAAGGAGCATTCGCCAGTTGTCTTTACCGAAACGACGATTAACACAAAAACGTCAATTGCTTGTACAGAGAGGAGGTTTTCTTCCATTACTTATTGGTACTGTTTTATCAGGGGTTATTGGTAAACTTCTGGAATCATCATCATAATGGTTGATTCTCAAATTTTTTTGCAAAAAATGGTTGTAGTATCACCAGAACTTTTCCAAAAATGGCAATCTCTCGTCATAGAAGATGATCATCGTAGTCAGCTTGATCAACGTATGAAATTTTTTTTACAAAATCCAAAATTAAGTGAAACCGATAAATGGTATTTGTACAGACAACAGTTAATTCTAAATCCTGTTCGTAAACAAGAAAATAATATAAACAATTCAAAACATAAAAATTTAATGGAAGGTAGCGTTAAGAAGACAAATGAAAAAATGTATAATGATATGGAAACGCAAACAAAGACCAAACTTTTTAAAAATTTTGAAATGCAAACTTCATCAAATACCAACAACCGTTCAATCCAGACTTCACCTGTTGAATTTGGGGAGAACATATTAGCATACGATTCAATATCTGCAGTCACACCATCAACACCAACAGAAGATGAAAAGCAAAAACAATATACTAGAGAAAGAGCTCTATCTGTAACAAGCAAATCCATAAAGGAGAAATTATTAAGAAAAGCATATGCGGAGGCTAGAGAAGGTGCTAAACTGAGAAGATTGTCTATTGATCCAGCTCAAAGGTATGCTACATTTGAAGATACGGAAACTTTAGAACAAATAACCTCAGCAATTTCTTCGGGTGATGATGATGATGATGATGAGGACTCTGTATCAACACCACGCAAAAGAGTAAGGAGAAGAACAAACAAGGAAGGTATTACACAGTTTTTTCCCGTGATCAAGAAACGAATGATCAACCGTTCAAAAACAACCGCTACAGCAGCAACAACCTCTAAGAAGAATCTTCAATGGGAAACATACAAAAATTAAAAACTATATAAATAATACTGTAACACTAATAATATGTTAACTAATAAAAAGAATTTCAAAATGAGCGAACACGATTTTTTTGTTACTCTATTTAGTAATAATTCTATGAATTTTTACCCCAATAATGTTCTTTCTGCCTTTACAAATTTACTCAAGAAACCCTGTTCTCTAAACAAAAATTGGAGTGTAGGTCTATTTGAGATAGCATTTAACCCTTTTAATCATGAAAATAAAAGAACTACGTTCAAACGAACTGCGAGTGAAACTATTATGAATGATGTACCACCTATAAAAAATGTAAAAAGTGCCGTTGAAGTAGAACTAAAAGAAATTGTGATTACTGTGCCAAATATTAATGGAAAAATAATAATAAAAAATACTGATCTAAGCAAATGGGAACATGGTTCTTTTTTCATAAATTTTACTAAATTTCTAGAAGAGTTATCGAAACTCGTTCAACCTCAAACAGTATCAAATCTTAACATTATAAAAGAAGAAATTTTTAAAATATTGCGCGAAGAAAAATGGAGCATGAAGCAGAATCTTGTTTTAAGCCGTCATAAAGATGAATATGCAGTCAAAATACATCTCCCATCCTCAAATACTCTTTTTAAAAATATTGTTTTAAAATACAAGTCTTACAAGTCATTAAAAGAGTTTTTAGAAGAATTAATATGTCAATTACCAAAAGGAAAAAGAGACGTAGAAGATCTGAAGACTGTTTTTAATGCTTTTCATTCGAATTATAAAATAAAACCTCTAACTACAGAAACAATGAAAACATTACCAGAATTTCCGAACCATGTTTTGTATATACCTTTCCCTGAATTTAACGCTTTTATCAAGATCGATACAAACTTTTTTAATAGAGAAGATTCACGTAAGGTTATATCTTTAGCGGAATTCATTGGTATTGTTTCTAGAAATCTAACGCTGGAAGGCGATCTAGATGATGAACAATATATTGAAAAAAAGAAAATGATAAAGGAATCTATACTTGATGTTTTAAGAGGAAACTCTCTAAAACAAGCACATGTCACAAAGTCAAAAAAAAAAAAAGATTTTTCTATTAAATTACCGTATGCGAGAGATGGAAAGGGGGGTTACAAATACGAAGCATTGGTGATAGAAACTAAAATATATGACCGCATGGACCAATTTCTTAACGAAATTTATGCTCAAATTCCTGTTGCCTATCGAGACATTTCTGTTTTAACTGAGACTCTGAATAAAACATTTGTAGAAGTAGAACAATTGTATAAAGAAATAACAGACCTTTATCTAGATTCCGAAGAAAAAAATAGTAACGTAGGCATGAACCTCTTTCATACACCACGTGAATTATATCATCACCATACACAAAAAGTACTTCAACCTAGATTATTATTATACTCCTTTATTTATGTTTACATCGATATCATAATACCGTATCGAATTGGAGATACAGAATCAAGATGTCTTCGTGTAATACCAGTAAATCACAATGATGGTCAATATATTCAGTTTTCACACATTGGATACCACCCCGTTGAACAATCCTCTTTTGAAAGTATTTCAATCATACTAGCCGACGGTCAAGGCAATCGAATAAATTTTCGAGACAGCACTACTCCTACTTTTTTAACATTACATTTTAAAGAACAATCTTCACTTTAAGAAAAAGTTTATATAAGGAGTAGCATACATACATAAAAGATCATACTAACAATGGATTCGTTTTACACAAGATATTATTTTCAACAAAGTGGTGGGAGTCTGAGTAATATTGGGGACCTGTATAGAACACATATTATTTATCAACGGGGGCGTGGTATAGGAGATTTATTTCGAGGTTTAGGACGGTTCTTAAAACCTATGCTAATGTCTGGGATTAATGCTTTGAAAGATCAAGCAATCAAAGCGGGGAGTAATATTATGCAAGATTTGGGACAAAAACCAATTAAAGAAATTCTGAAAGAACAAGCTAAAGCTAGTGTTGGAGATCTTGCAAAGCGGGGTCTGGATAAAACTAAAAGAAAAATGGAAGGTTCGGGAAGTAAATGTATAAAAAGAACTATCACAAATAACATTTCACATTTGTTATCAAGTATCAAACGACGGAAGATATAAAAAAAAAGAAAATAAATAAAACAAAACAACTAAATCAGAAATTGAAAAGTAAAAGGAAGAAATCTCCAAAAAAACGAGTTGTTGATATTTTTAACAATTAAAAAAAATGGCTTCATTCACGTATTGTATGAAATCGGAGCTGGATCTTTTTGAAAATCCCCTCGCCCAAACTAATATTTTAAAAACTGAAGAAATCTCATACAAACCCATTGCATCATTAGATAATCCATCTGTTATAGAGTTCGTATCATCAGGCCATGGTGATACTTATCGAGATCTATCCAGTGTATACCTGTGCTTAAAAGTTCAAATTTTAAAATCAGCTGGAGGTGAGAAACATAACGACGCTGTAACAGGCGTTGTTAATAACTTACTTCATTCTATAATTCGGCAATGTAAAATCTGTTTCACCATCAGATAACAATTACCATTATCGAGCATACATAGAGAACCTATTAAATTATGGTAAGGACGCTGCGTCTACTCATCTAGAGTCTTGTGGTTGGATTATCGATAGCGGGAAGCTTGATAGTCTAACTGCTACACAAAACCTAGGATTAGATGGTCGAAAAGCTATGTATGAAAAAAGTGAAGATATTGAGTTAATAGCTAAACTTCATGTGGACATGTTTAACCAGCCCAAACTTCTTTTGAACAATGTTGATTTACGAATTGTGTTAACATTAGACAAACCAGAATTTTATATGATGGAAGATGATAATAAATCTTCTATTTTAAAAATTCTAGAAGCTACCATGTATATGAATCATGTTACTGTAAATCCCAGCATTTTATTAGCTCATGAAAAAGTGCTCTCACATAAAAACGCTGTATATCCATATAAGAGAGTAGAAGTTAAATCTTATACAATACCAGCAAACGCACAAACATTATCAATAGATAATGCCGTCATAGGCGTACTCCCCAATCTACTATTATTTGCAATGGTTGACAACGATGCCTTTTCAGGAAAAAGATCGAAGAACCCGTTTAATTTTAAAAACAATGGTATATCCAGATTTAATCTAATTGTAAATGGTGTGCAAGTTCCAAATAAACCGATCGATTTCGATTACGTCAAGGCACCGTATGTTAGTACACGAGGGTATAACACACTCTTTCAAGGAACAGGCATCCTTTATTTTGACCGTGGTCATCAGATTACCAAGAATTTCTTCGATAATGGATGTTTTTTACTAGCCTTTGATCTAACCAGCGACTTTTCGAGAAGTGAATTATGTGGGAATCTATTAAACACAGGCTCACTAAGAATTGAAGCACGATTTGATAAACCTCTACCATCAACAATATCGTGTATTGTATATACAGAATATGATGCAATTATTGAAATCAATAAAGATCGAAATGTTATAACAAGTTTCTGAAATAAAAAAAAAAAAAAAAGTGATAAATAGAAACGAGATTTGAAAGCAGAAATTATATTAAAACATGATCAAACGTGATTAAACAAAAAATATTCACATCAAAAAATGAATACTTTAGAGATAACAAAAATTTTAAAACAAAATAAAATCACCCGTAAATTTTTTGCTGGTGTTTATCCAGCAGATCTTTTACCAGAAAAATTGAAACGCCCATCTTTTGTAATTGCCAACACAGATAGTTCCAAAAACTCAGGTACGCATTGGGTGGCATTTTTTCTCCCAAAAATTGGACCAATAGAATACTTTGACTCCTTTGGAATCATTCCAAAAAATAAATATTTTCTAAAATTTCTATACAATCATAGTGTAAAATATACAAGAAATAAAAAACAGTTACAATCATTATTAACAGAAGTGTGTGGGCAGTACTGCTCTGTTTACGCATACTATAAATGTAAAAAAAAAAGTATGATAACATTTTCGAATATGTTTAAGAATAAAAAATTAATTGAAAATGATTTTAAAGTTATTAAAATGTTTAATAAAATATTCAAAAAAAATTTTTAGTTTTCGTATAAAAAGACGTTGATGTTTCCAAAATATTTCATTAGTATCTTGAAGCAGTTTCTGTAAAAGTGTTTTCTTATTAAAATGTTAAAATTAAGTAAAGTTATAGCATCAGCTATCCCTAATTTAATACAAGGATACTGCTATTTTTTAAATCCATCTCACACGACGTACATATCATGTGGTATCAATCCAGCAAATTTTCAACCCATGTTCATCATTTGTGTACTCGGTGTACATATTGATCTTACTCACGATGAATGGAATAAACTATTTATAAATATCCAAAGAATTACGAAATTATTATCAGGAAGAAAAGATAGCGAGTTTTTGTCGCGTTTAGAACCGCTAAGCATTACGGTTGTTCTAAATAATATTAATAAAAAGAAGGAAGTACGCATCTCGAAAAATCATTCGATTAATCTGATCAGAAAAGAATGGGATCAATTCGTAATAATAGCTCAATTCATGAACTCAGTAATGCTTTATAATTCTTGTATTATTAAAGAAGTCCAGGATTATTTTAATACATACATGGAGCTTTGTAAGAATAAAAACACCAATATGTTAACAACATCAGACTTCTTCATACCTGAACACAATACACACAATGGTTTCAACTATTGCAGAATGTTTTACGAAATTCCACTGCTTTGTAAAGAGCAAATGAATGAGTATTTAAAAAATATTAATAATGATAACATTTAACAAGAAATAAAAAAAACATTATAAATTATCAATAAATAAATAAATATGCTTTATTAAAAAGAAAACTTTACCGATCTTTTAATTTTTTCATATTTCAAGAACTCATGAGAAAATATGAAATAAAACATTACTCAAGTTATACACACTTGAAGGCTAGTAGAGTCGAAAGATTCAATAGAACGTTGAAAGATAAAATGTGGAAATTATTTAGTATGCAAGGTTCATATAAATGGTTGAAACAAGTTAATACATTAGTATATGTATATAATAAAACAAAACATGGAACAATAAAAATGGCTCCGATTAATGTTAATAAAAATAATGAACAATTATTGTTGAAAACAGTTTTTAAGAATTTTCCAAAATTGATCAATAATTAATTCAATATTGGTGATAATGTTCGCATCAGTAAATATAAAGCGATATTCGACAAGGGGTATACTCCTAATTGGTCAACAGAAATTTTTCAAATTACAGCTGTTAATAATAAATTTCCGGTTACATACTTACTAAAAGATTATCAAAATCAAGTGATTGCAGGTCGTTTTTATGAACACGAACTACAGAATGTAAAACATTCCGATGCATTTCTCGTAGAAAAAATTCTTAAAAGAAAAAAAAATTTAATCTTTGTAAAGTGGCTCGGTTTTGAAAATATTCACAACTCTTGGATTAAAAAAACAGATTTCATTTGATTTCTTTGTAAAAGGTTGTGTAAAAGTTTTATTTTATTATTTTTGTGATTTGTAAAAAATTGTGTATTTGAGATATAATAATTACTTGAATTTAAGAATTCATAGTTTAAATGGACTAGATTGTACAATTGTGATGGACCACTGTACCATAATCAATGATAACCTCGAAATAAATTTAAATTATAATATCGATGAAACAAACTTAATGATTGTGGATATACTTTATCCAATCAATATTCTTTTAAATATTTATTTATGGGATGCGAACGCTCAGATAACTAGCGAATATAGAGCTCATTTATTACAAGATGCAGATCGATTATGGATTAATGAAAGCATGATATACAATATGGATAATGGAAACAGAATTACTGATGCTTGGATATTTCCTATAACAAATTTAGATTCTGGATATAATACTCCAGGTAATTTTAATAATTATATCTAAAGTTTTACCATTCAATATTTTTATTTTTTTTATTTTATTTTTTTTTTTTTAGATGATGATGATGATGATGATTTGGATGAATTAATTGATTAATTAAGAGAATAACAAGGTTTTCAGTTTCGAATTAACAAAAAAAAAAAAGAAAAGTTTAATAAATATCTTTATTAAAATAAAATTTAATATGTACATGTTTTTATTTCTTCAAAAGAATTATTACAATTAAAATAATAATAATAAAAATTTTATATACAAATCAATTGTTTGTGTTTAAATTTAATATTGCTTTATGTCCCCATGGAAGTGTTTGATTTGAATCAGGGACTACAAAACGTTTATCATCATAATTTTGTAAAGTGAGTTTGTTTACTAACTGTGTGTACAGTAAGTGTTTATTACTTCTGAACACATATTGTTGTCTCATTAGTATTGTATTGTTAATAAGACAATTTTTAAAATCTTTCAAACAAACTTCATTTTTCACTACACTTTTTTTTATCCCCTTTATCTTTTTTATCTCTGACTCATTTTCTATAATAATACAATAAGTCTTCGCGTTATTCATTAATTTGTAAAAATCTTTTTCAAACGCATTAACACTTTTATTTCTTAAATCGCTATTTAATTCAATGTAGCTTTTAAGCCAAGGTTTTTGATTGAATTTTAAAATTCTATGAATTCTTTTTAATACTAAGCCATGCTTAATACATTGTACTAAATTATCTTGATAGATTACATATTTCGTTTTATTTAATACACTTATTATTAATTTTTTGTCTTTAGAAATATTATTAGGGGGAATCATATTTAAAGCACAAAAGGGGTAATCACTATGGTATTCATGCAAGTTTTCTGGATAATCTAAATCTACTTCAAGTATGTAACCTATGTCTTTGTCATCAAGAATTTTTGTTATGTCAAATTTACTTATTTCACTTTCATTCAACCACATGAAGTTCTTGTATGGCAATGGTTGGCTCATTGAATGTCCATATAAATTGTTTACATCGATATACGTTAAATAAGTTGAATCCTTACTAGAATCATAATTTGTCATATATTTATTATTAGCTTTTGCGTGTCGATTACTACATTGAGCCAATCCACCTCGAATGCCATGTTTAATGAAATGAATCATATTAATGTCGGTTAGTAACTCTAATTTAACTTTTGAAAACTTGAGCATTGCATCCCAACTTAATCCAGGTAATGTAAAATAGTGTGCCGCGTCTAATCCATACGTATTGTAACATGTTCTACGAAAATTTTCGAAAACATCAGTTAGTATGAGCACGTCTGTTTTTAAATATAAGTCAGAATATTCTCCTATAGTTTCACATTTAAAAGTTGACCAAACATTTAAAGCATGAAGATATTCTCCATCACTTATATTGCCACCAATTAATTTATTGTAAAAAATTTCTTTAGAAGGTAAACTACCATCATTTAAACTATTATATGATTTTATGTGATTATAGGGGAATACTCCTTTCTTTATTATTAATTTAAATTCTTTATCAATTGGATAAAATTTCTTTGATTCTAAAAATTGATCGGAATTAAGGTTATCAGCCAATTGCTTTAAACTGATTGCCATGAATTTGAAAGAATCAATGAATCGTAATTTTATTACTTTGTCATCATCTAGTCTGAAATGCTTTGTAAATGATACATATTTTTCTTTATTTTGGGCAATTAAATCGATTTTTTCATTATTGTAACCCAATTCGCGAATAATAAAATGTGCATCATATCCACTTAAATTATGGCATATTATCGGTACATATTTTGGAACTTTATATTTAATATTACACTCTGTGTGTGCCGCTCCACGACATTTACCAGTTAAATGACAATGATCTTTTACTTTAAAATTATCTAATGAAAAACATTCAGAACATATGAAACATTTTTTTGACGTTTCATATTCTAAATTTTCTTTATCATTTAATGGTGTCATTAAAATTTCGGTAAATAATTTCTCACCAATAGACTCTATATCACGAGAAATGTACTCGATAAATACTTTCCCACAGTCTAATCCTCTATAAGTAATAAATTTTGATAAGCTATCATCAAATTTACATTTAATATAATAGGCAAAACTAAATGGTTCATGCTTATCAATATTTATAGTGAATGATTTACTAGGATCGGGTATACAAGTGTCGATTGGTGTAAGCATTGACTCAAAATCTAGATATATAACAAAGGGTACTTCCAACTGATAACTTATATTTTTAAATTTAATAAAATTGTTTTTCAATGATGGAACCATACATTTAACATGGTTACAATCATTTTTACATGGTAACTTAAATTTAATTGATCTTTAAAGAATCTGAGGCAGCCATCACAAAACCATTTTTTTTCTTTTTTTTTTGTGATCTGAGATCCGACTAATCTGCTCAAATTCTTTATCCAACAATAATGTGAATTATTTTCTTCTTCTATTAACAATAAATTTATAAGGTTTAAACGTTTTAACTTAGAAAAATATAATGGACCAATTATTTCCGTTTTATTTAAACCATAAACATTTATACTTATATTAGGATTAATTATTTCAAACTTACGTATATCCAATATTTTCATTGGAAAATTTATTCCATCAAAATTTAATAATGTTGAATAATGTTGATAAGATGTCACTCGCTGAGGAGCTGCTACTGGATGTGATAGTGCTGCTAAAACTGACCATGCAAAACATGCATTATCATTATTTTGAACGTTAATCACAGCATGTTTTAGCTCAATTTTATTATGTAACTTAATATAGGACGTAAAGGATCATATTTATTAAGATTGATTTCTAAATATAAGAGTTTTGTTAAGGCCCATCCACTATCACGCTCTTGAAAATCTTCACTTTGTGACTCAATTAAATGAATAAACTCGTCATATAATTCACTAATATTAACACCATCATTTATTATACGATTTATTGAATTAAATGATTTAATATCATATGAAATAACATTGTCACTATTTTCTTTAATATATTCACCAAACAATTCAAAATTCACTTTAAATAAAGTATGTATATCCAATTGTTCCCGTAATAAATTTACTGTTGTTGTTTTTATTTAACTAAAAAAATCTTTTATGTTTATAAAATCATCCGTCGCTTTAATTCTAAAACTTATAATTCTATTTTTAAACGCTGACACAATCGCATCAATGTTTGAATTTAGATTATATTGTTTTACAATATTATTTTTATGTTCATTTGATTTCAAATGTGAGGTAAATATCGATTTTTTAACAGACTTGTTACAAATAGTACATTTTTTTATTGAGTCACTTGTTGCATTTATTTTAATTTTTTTGTTTATTGTTTGTTCTTCTTCGTTTTGGCGTTTTGTTGTTGGGGAACTGAGTGGAGTAATAACAACTTTAACATCATGTATAGTTTTTTTATGATATTGTAGACTTCTTCGATTTTTACAAGAAATACCACAAACATCACATAATTGATCGTCATTATGAATTTCATTATGACGAGTCAAATTAGATTTTATAGAAAAACTTTGAAAACTATTAAACAAGTAAACATTTTTTTTAGTATAGAAAATTAATTCATTAATTCCTTTATAACATGTTGTTTTTTCGTGTCTAAAAATTACTTCATTACTTTGTCTTTCTTTTTACGTAATTTCAATTTTTAAAGATAAGAATATATTTAGATCTTTCATTTCGCATCATGTTATATAAGACCACAAATTAATTATATGATTAAAAACTCTTAATGGCCATCATTACCGACCATTTTATTTATTAATTGCAAAATTAGTCAAAACAAATATACACACAAAAAACAATAATAACAAAAAAACAAATGCACAAACAAAAAAACCATGATAAGAAATTTCCGTTTTTTTTTTCAACAACAAAATACATTGGAAAAAGTGGAAGTAAATTTTTGTTTTTTACAAGAACAACAAAAAATTAAAAAAAGATAAGAAATTTCCATTTTTTTTTTTTTTACAACAACAAAATACATTAAAAAAAGATAAGAAATTTCGTTTTTTTTTTACAACAACAAAATACATTAGAAAAAGTGGGGGTAATTTTTATCACTTTTTTGCGATTACAACAACAAAATACACTGAAATTTTGATCCCAATCCCAAACTGTTCCAGAACCCGCCACTTACCTCTACTGATAGGCAACAGAATAAATAATTATTATTGAAAGGTAAAAAAAAAAAAATGCATAAAAACCAGAAATTTATTAAATCAATATGAAACGGAAAAACAGAAGGGGAGGAGGTATGAAAACATGCCTATATAACTAAAAGTTTTTTTACTCCTAATGTAATTGTAAGAAAGTAAGAAACATAAATTGTTTGTTATTTTTTTTTTACTTGAGTGAATTATAAAAAATTGTGAAGTGTTGTGAAACAAATTCCCGTAATGGAGGATATAAATATATTAATTAAGACACTTAACTATATTCCGAATAGTGATGTACTCGATATATTAAGAATTATATTTGATAAAGTTGCTTCAGATAAAATTATTTTCGTGCAGGAACAACGATTGAAAATAATTGAAGTGCTATTAAAACAATTTCCAAGTGCTGCATCAGTAGATGTAAGTGGATGGTTCTGGCTCACTTTGGGAGTGGGATCAAAATTGTACTGTATTTTGTTGTTGTTATCAGTGTATTTTGTGGTTGTAAAACTCGCAGTAGCAGAAAATGACTCATATCATTACAAAAAAAAAAAAATTATTCAATATATTTTTTGTAAATAACTTAATATTTACAAAATATATATATATATATATATATATATATATATATATATATATATATATATATATATATATATATATATATATATATATATATATATGTATTTTGTTGTTGTAAAATTCACATATATAAATATATAAATATTTCTAATACTTTTGTTGTACGTTTTCTTTATTTTTATTATGATGAAATACACTTGATCAAATATAACTTTACTAAATAAATATAAATATAGAGTATTAAAATCATTGTAATTTTTTGCTTCTTATAAAAGATGGATATGATAATATATAAATAAATAATAAATTATTATGTTACAAAAATCACAAAGAACAAAAAACTAGGTGAAAAATTATTTCATTTTATTTACAACAACAACACAATTTTAGGCTATGAAAGCACAAACATTTATGTGTGTGATTTTGTGTGTTTATGTCAAAATAATGTTTTATACTTAAATTTTTTTTTTTTGTTAAAACATTTTTTCTTCTGTTTTTCCGAATTTTTTCACAATATTTTCTATTCTTCTTTTCTCCTTCCTTCCTCCTTTCTTCTATCATGCATATCTTTTTATTATTTAATTTTTTTTTAAAGTTTCGTTGGAAGTAAATAATTTCTAATTATTGATAAAATTTCTGTTGGAAACCTATAACAGAATCTTTTAAGACAGCGCTTTATTTAAAAGTAAAAACAAAAAATTCAAATTTTTTAAACAGGTAAATTAGCCGACTTATTTAATAAATATTTATTAGAGACTGCCATGAAATTTGACGAATTTAGGAGTTTTATTGTTAAAGTTCGAAAAAAAACTGGCTTTTTAAATGCTTTTTTATAGCCTACATATTTTTCTTTTGAAAATCATTTATTTATTTTTTTCAAAACAATAATTTCTTAATAATTTTTGGTCGTTCTGATAAGAACGTTTTCAATATTTACCGTAATATTATCTGGAGATATTTCTTACCAAGTTTAATAATATATTATGTTTGGTTTGTCGTAAACCATAATTGATTTGCGTTCTCCTGGTTTTAAAATAATAAATATATTTTCCTTTGCATTTTTAAATTCTATTAATAAATTAATATTATCCATGTTGTACAGAATAAATTTTGCTTTTCCCATTTTATAGTATTTTTGATCAATAACCTCAGGACCAATTGACATTATACAACATATTTACCTTATTCTATTAGCGAATTGTATCTGAAAATTAAAAAAAATTAAATATTAAAAGTAAAATTTCAGTGTGGTTCTAATAAATATTTATTCATATCAATACAGTTGTTAATTTCTCGTTTTGCTTTTTGTAGTGAGTCATAAATATTTAGAATGTTCATAAAAACCAAGTCATAATTTTCCAATTCGTTACCATTTCATATTTATATTTTACTGCAAATTCCTAATTCGAATTCTGTTAAAAAACACGAGAACATGAAACATGATTTATTGCCGTATCTAAATTTTAAAAATCCAAATAACGAAAATAAAAAGTCATTTATTTTTGTAATTAATACAACGGAAAAAAGTAAATTTATATCTTTATCACTAGATTTCTGCAGCATCGCTGCAATACTGTTTCTAATTGATGCTTGTGCAAATAGAAACGTAATAAAGAAATAGTCTTTAAACCAAAATAAAATTTAAAATGCCAAATAAAAATCAACATTTCTCGAAAATGAAGTTATTCAAGTTCATTTTTCCGTTAAGAAAACATAAGAACTCATAGAAAGACAATATTATATACCGAAGTTACGAGAGAAGGTGTTTGCATCAATAAGGAACTGCATTCATTGCATACTAGCTAAAAATGGGAAAACAGGATGGTCTCCTAAATCCAATACCAAAAGGCGATATCCCATTAACATCAGTAGAGAGTAACGGTTGGTTCTGGCTTACTTTGGGATTGGGATCAAAATTTTAGTGTATTTTGTTGTTGTTATCATGAAATTTTACACCCCACTTTTTCAGTGTATTTTGTTGTTGTAAAAACGTAGTAGCAGAAAATGACTCATATCATTACAAAAAAAAATTTATTCAATTTTTTTTTGTATATATATATATATATTTTGTTGTTGTAAAACACACATATATAAATATATAAATAATATATAAATATATATATATGTATATATATTTCATGAATTTTTTTTAGTGTATTTTGTTGTTGTAAAATTCACATATATAAATATATAAATATTTCCAATACTTTTGTTGTACGTTTTCTTTATTTTTGTTATGATGAAATACACTTGATCAAATATAACTTTACTAAATAAATATAAATATAGAGTATTAAAATCATTGTAATTTTTTGGTTCTTATAAAAGATGGATATGATAATATATAAATAAATAATAAATAATAATAAATTATTATGTTACAAAAATCACAAAGAAAAAAAAACGGGTTGAAAAATTATTTCATTTTATTTACAACAACAACACAATTTTAGGCTATGAAAGCACAAACATTTATGTGTGTGATTTTGTGTGTTTATGTCAAAATAATGTTTTATACTTAAATTTTTTTTTTTTTGTTAAAACATTTTTTCTTCTGTTTTTCCGAATTTTTTCACAATACTTTCTATTCTTCTTTTCTCCTTCCTTCCTCCTTTCTTCTATCATGCATATCTTTTTATTATTTAATTTTTTTTTAAAGTTTCGTTGGAAGTAAATAATTTCTAATTATTGATAAAATTTCTGTTGGAAACCTATAACAGAATCTTTTAAGACAGCGCTTTATTTAAAAATAAAAACAAAAAATTCAAATTTTTTAAACAGGTAAATTAGCCGACTTATTTAATAAATATTTATTAGAGACTGCCATGAAATTTGACGAATTTAGGAGTTTTATTGTTAAAGTTCGAAAAAAAACTGGCTTTTTAAATGCTTTTTTATAACCTACATATTGGTCTTCTGAAAATCATTTATTTATTTTTTTCAAAACAATAATTTCTTAATAATTTTTGGTCGTTCTGATAAGAACGTTTTCAATATTTACCGTAATATTATCTGGAGATATTTCTTACCAAGTTTAATAATATATTATGTTTGGTTTATCGTAAACCATAATTGATTTGCGTTCTCCTGGTTTTAAAATAATAAATATATTTTCCTTTGCATTTTTAAATTCTATTAATAAATTAATATTATCCATGTTGTACAGAATAAATTTTGCTTTTCCCATTTTATAGTATTTTTGATCAATAACCTCAGGACCAATTGACATTATACAACATATTTACCTTATTCTATTAGCGAATTGTATCTGAAAATTAAAAAAAAATATTAAAAGTAAAATTTCAGTGTGGTTCTAATAAATATTTATTCATATCAATACAGTTGTTAATTTCTCGTTTTGCTTTTTGTAGTGAGTCATAAATATTTAGAATGTTCATAAAAACCAAGTCATAATCTTCCAATTCGTTACCATTTCATATTTATATTTTACTGCAAATTCCTAATTCGAATTCTGTTAAAAAACACGAGAACATGAAACATGATTTATTGCCGTATCTAAATTTTAAAAATCCAAATAACGAAAATAAAAAGTCAATTATTTTTGTAATTAATACAACGGAAAAAAGTAAATTTATATCTTTATCACTAGATTTCTGCAGCATCGCTGCAATACTGTTTCTAATTGATGCTTGTGCAAATAGAAACGTAATAAAGAAATAGTCTTTAAACCAAAATAAAATTTAAAATGCCAAATAAAAATAAACTTTTGTCGAAAATGAAGTTATTCAAGTTCATTTTTCCGTTAAGAAAACATAAGAACTCATAGAAAGACAATATTATATACAAGGTCATTTTTCCGTTAAGAAAACATAAGAACTCATAGAAAGACAATATTATATACCGAAGTTACGAGAGAAGGTGTTTGCATCAATAAGGAACTGCATTCAAAGTTTTTTTTCGAACTTTAACAATAAAACTCCTAAATTCGTCAAATTTCATGGCAGTCTCTAATAAATATTTATTAAATAAGTCGGCTAATTTACCTGTTTAAAAAATTTGAATTTTTTGTTTTTACTTTTAAATAAAGCGCTGTCTTAAAAGATTCTGTTATAGGTTTCCAACAGAAATTTTATCAATAATTAGAAATTATTTACCTCAAACGAAACTTTAAAAAAAAATTAAATAATAAAAAGATATGCATGATAGAAGAAAGGAGGAAGGAAGGAGAAAAGAAGAATAGAAAATATTGTGAAAAAATTCGGAAAAACAGAAGAAAAAATGTTTTAACAAAAAAAAAAAATTTAAGTATAAAACATTATTCTGACATAAACACACAAAATCACACACATAAATGTTTGTGCTTTCATAGCCTAAAATTGTGTTGTTGTTGTAAATAAAATGAAATAATTTTTCACCCCGTTTTTTTTTTCTTTGTGATTTTTGTAACATAATAATTTATTATTATTTATTATTTATTTATATATTATCATATCCATCTTTTATAAGAAGCAAAAAATTACAATGATTTTAATACTCTATATTTATATTTATTTAGTAAAGTTATATTTGATCAAGTGTATTTCATCATAACAAAAATAAAGAAAACGTACAACAAAAGTATTGGAAATATTTATATATTTATATATGTGAATTTTACAACAACAAAATACACTAAAAAAATTTCATGAAATATATATACATAGATATATATTTATATATTATTTATATATTTATATATGTGTGTTTTACAACAACAAAATATATATATATATATACAAAAAAAAAATTGAATAAATTTTTTTTTGTAATGATATGAGTCATTTTCTGCTACTACGTTTTTACAACAACAAAATACACTGAAAAAAGTGGGGGTAAAATTTCATGATAACAACAACAAAATACACTAAAATTTTGATCCCAATCCCAAAGTAAGCCAGAACCAACCGTTACTCTCTACTGATGTTAATGGGATATCGCCTTTTGGTATTGGATTTAGGAGACCATCCTGTTTTCCCATTTTTAGCTAGTATGCAATGAATGCAGTTCCTTATTGATGCAAACACCTTCTCTCGTAACTTCGGTATATAATATTGTCTTTCTATGAGTTCTTATGTTTTCTTAACGGAAAAATGAACTTGAATAACTTCATTTTCGAGAAATGTTTATTTTTATTTGGCATTTTAAATTTTATTTTGGTTTAAAGACTATTTCTTTATTACGTTTCTATTTGCACAAGCATCAATTAGAAACAGTATTGCAGCGATGCTGCAGAAATCTAGTGATAAAGATATAAATTTACTTTTTTCCGTTGTATTAATTACAAAAATAATTGACTTTTTATTTTCGTTATTTGGATTTTTAAAATTTAGATACGGCAATAAATCATGTTTCATATTCTCGTGTTTTTTAACAGAATTCGAATTAGGAATTTGCAGTAAAATATAAATATGAAATGGTAACGAATTGGAAGATTATGACTTGGTTTTTATGAACATTCTAAATATTTATGACTCACTACAAAAAGCAAAACGAGAAATTAACAACTGTATTGATATGAATAAATATTTATTAGAACCACACTGAAATTTTACTTTTAATATTTTTTTTTAATTTTCAGATACAATTCGCTAATAGAATAAGGTAAATATGTTGTATAATGTCAATTGGTCCTGAGGTTATTGATCAAAAATACTATAAAATGGGAAAAGCAAAATTTATTCTGTACAACATGGATAATATTAATTTATTAATAGAATTTAAAAATGCAAAGGAAAATATATTTATTATTTTAAAACCAGGAGAACGCAAATCAATTATGGTTTACGACAAACCAAACATAATATATTATTAAACTTGGTATCAGAACGACCAAAAATTATTAAGAAATTATTGTTTTGAAAAAAATAAATAAATGATTTTCAGAAGACCAATATGTAGGTTATAAAAAAGCATTTAAAAAGCCAGTTTTTTTTCGAACTTTAACAATAAAACTCCTAAATTCGTCAAATTTCATGGCAGTCTCTAATAAATATTTATTAAATAAGTCGGCTAATTTACCTGTTTAAAAAATTTGAATTTTTTGTTTTTACTTTTAAATAAAGCGCTGTCTTAAAAGATTCTGTTATATGTTTCCAACAGAAATTTTATCAATAATTAGAAATTATTTACTTCCAACGAAACTTTAAAAAAAAATTAAATAATAAAAAGATATGCATGATAGAAGAAAGGAGGAAGGAAGGAGAAAAGAAGAATAGAAAATATTGTGAAAAAATTCGGAAAAACAGAAGAAAAAATGTTTTAACAAAAAAAAAAAAATTTAAGTATAAAACATTATTTTGAAAATCACACACATAAATGTTTGTGCTTTCATAGCCTAAAATTGTGTTGTTGTTGTAAATAAAATGAAATAATTTTTCACCCCGTTTTTTTTTTTCTTTGTGATTTTTGTAACATAATAATTTATTATTATTTATTATTTATTTATATATTATCATATCCATCTTTTATAAGAAGCAAAAAATTACAATGATTTTAATACTCTATATTTATATTTATTTAGTAAAGTTATATTTGATCAAGTGTATTTCATCATAACAAAAATAAAGAAAACGTACAACAAAAGTATTGGAAATATTTATATATTTATATATGTGAATTTTACAACAACAAAATACACTAAAAAAAATTCATGAAATATATATACATATATATATATTTATATATTATTTATATATTTATATATGTGTGTTTTACAACAACAAAATATATATATATATATACAAAAAAAAATTGAATAAATTTTTTTTTGTAATGATATGAGTCATTTTCTGCTACTACGTTTTTACAACAACAAAATACACTGAAAAAAGTGGGGGTAAAATTTCATGATAACAACAACAAAATACACTAAAATTTTGATCCCAATCCCAAAGTAAGCCAGAACCAACCGTTACTCTCTACTGATGTTAATGGGATATCGCCTTTTGGTATTGGATTTAGGAGACCATCCTGTTTTCCCATTTTTAGCTAGTATGCAATGAATGCAGTTCCTTATTGATGCAAACACCTTCTCTCGTAACTTCGGTATATAATATTGTCTTTCTATGAGTTCTTATGTTTTCTTAACGGAAAAATGACCTTGTATATAAGTAGATAAGCTATGAGAGTTCTGGCCCAAAAACACGGGTTATTTTAAATGAAGGTATCAAAATGGACATTTTCAGCTTTTTCCGCCATCTTGGATTTTGAGAGAGAGGGGAGGTGTGGGTGTTTGAGATCGTGTTTGCGGGGTGCTATGAGAATTTGTTTTTAGCATATAATGATTTTATATATCATTATAAAATATGAGATTCTAATATAAAATAAATCATGATAAAACATGACTCAAATTTGTCGATCACCAACGAAATATCAAAAACCTGAATTCAAAATAAATTTACGTATCATTTAATGACAATTTTTACAAATTTTTTAATAAAATACTAGCACACAAATATTTTTGGAATTTATTCTTTAAAAGAAAAAAATGATGTACATATATACACAAATGCATTTTAAATTATTTTTTTGTGGCTCTCTCTATTTTTTCTTTTAAAAGGATGGTAGTGGAGGGTGGAGACGTGAGAAATGTGTTTGCATGAGTTTAAAAGATCAGGAGAGTAAGATCGAAGGAAAATGTGGGAGATAATGAAATATGTGCAAGTCTGTGTGTGTGTGAGTTTTAACATATTAATCATATTAAACATATTTGCTTTCGACATACAGGATCGGGTAACAATAGAGAAGTCGGAAAGTGGGAATTGACAATTGAAATTTTTTTATTTGTATTTTCATTATTTTCCAAATGGCGCAATAATGATAAAAGTTTTTGAAAAACTGAAATAAAATTTGTTGAGAGACTTAGAGAGCAAATGTGAGAATGTGTGTGTGTGTGAAGGGGTAAAGATCGTCCGAGAGAGTTTGGTTTGGGGAGAGAGAGGTAGAAAGCAAACGTTAGAATGTGTGTGTGTGGTTGTGGAAGGGTAAAGATCATCCGAGAGAGTTTGGTTTGGGGAATGAGAGGTAGAGAGCAAATGTGAGAATGTGTGTGTCGAGGGGTAATGATCGTCCGAGAGAGTTTGGTTTGGGAAGAGAAAGGTAGAGAGCAAATGTGAGAATGTGTGTGCATTTGCGTGAATGTGGAGCGAGGTAGAGAGAAAATGTGACAATGTGTGGGTGTATGATGTAAAGTTTTATTAATTATTGGATTTAAAACGAAAAATAATTCAGAAATTTAATGTATAAACAATCAATTTTAATATTCATATATTTTGCATTATATGCATCTATATGTACCCATATACATACATCTCTCAACAAATCAGGATAAAACATGAATAAACATGATTCAAAATTGACTATCACCAAAAAATTATGAAAAACTTAAATGCCAATTAGAGCGTATTATTTTTATGTCGCTCTCTCTATTTTTTCTTTTAAAAGAATGGGTAAAGATGTGAATATGTATTTGTATGAGAGAGTGGCGTTTAAAACATTATGAGCGTGATAAGTGTGATTTTATCAATAATTATGAAATATGAGATTATAATCTGAAATAAAACATGATAAAACATGAGTAAAAAATGTCAATTCAAATAAATTTCGAAGTCGTTTGATGAGAGCGATATTAAAACACAATGGCTGTATGTGTATGCGTGTTGAATGTGTGTGTGTGTTTGTTTCTTTACTCATTACAAGAATGATAATTTTTTGTTTAATAAAATAAAAACACAAATATATATAATATTATATTATATTATATTATATTATATAATATTAAGTTTCCCCACATAAACACAATAATTGTTAGAATAAATTCTTTCTCCGATGATGTTTATGTATACAATCATTTCAAGAGAGGATAATTTTTATGTGGCTCTCACAATTTTTTCTTTTAATGTGAGCTTTGAATTTTATTTCATGTCATGAGAGAAAGAAATCATTTTTTTTCTTTGTAAAGTTTTGAAATATAGAATTTAAAAATATTTCCCACCAATTTTTATATAAATTTTTTTTAATTTCTTTGGTGTATTTCTCATAGGAAAATTAAATTTGTATCATATATATAGATATTATTAATCTATGAAATTATTAATTATTATAATTATCATAAAAATTTAATTCGTATAATTTCCTAGAATTTGTTTATTAATTTCACATTTTTCTGCAAAATTGTTAATATTTAGTAACTTATTTTTATTTTATTTTTGTTGTCTATAGTCTTAGTTATAAACATAAATGTAGTTCTGCTATAATTTTAAAATTTATTTTAATTATAATTTTATTTTAATAACAAATAATTTATGGATCAAGATAACTGATTTACTCAAATGAGAACTGCTGGTGCGTTGATAGGCATTAAATGTGGAATGTGATAAAACCAACTAGTGAACCTTTTATGCCAATATGGATAATCGAAAATGAAAACTTAGTAATTTTAATCCCATAATTTATACATTATTAAGAATAAATTTCTCAATATGTTTTGTAGTATCACAAATAAAGACAGATATTTCCTATTATATATTGAAAACAGATTAGATTAATAAATTAATTTTTTTCAATTTTTTCTGCTTTTTCTTTTTTCATCTTCTCCATCATTTACGTTTACTTTTTTGCTTATAATTTTTTTTAAATTTAAATTAATAAGAATGTTGTGCTTTGTTTACATTTTATTAATGTTTTTTTTATTTAAATTTAATAATAATTGATAATAAAAAATTTTTTTTACATAATCTATATATTTTTTATGTTTTAATTTAATTTAATTCATTTTATTTTTTTGTTATAATTATAATTAATTTTTTTATTTATTTTTTTTCTAAATTTAATGTTAAATTTTTTTTTTGTTCATAAATTTTTTTAAATTTAAATTAATAAGAAATATTTTGCTTTGTTTACATTTTATTAATGTTTTTTTTTTATTTAAATTTAATAATAATTGATAATAACAAATTTTCTTTTATAATCTATATATTTTTTATGTTTTATTCTTTAATTCATTTTATATTTTTTTATGATTTTTTTGTTTTTTAATAATTTAAATTTTTGTTTTTAAAATTTTTTTATAAATTATAATTCATTTTTTATTAATTTTCTTTATTAGAATATTTTGAAAACTTTGTAATTTTATTCCCATAATTTATATATTATTAAAAATAGATTTCTAAATATGTTTTGTAGTATCATAAATAATGAGATACATTTCTAATTATATCATGATTAGATATTGATTTTTTCAATATTTATTTCTTGCAATAATAATTTATAGATAGAATTCTGCATAAGACATTTTTATAAAACATCTTCTCGTATACACCTTATTTAAAAACTCTCCTCTCTCATTGCAAAAACCAATTATACTAATAAACCAAAAATAAGTGATAATAATTGCACAAAGTATGAAAAGTTATTTATAATAACCCCCCCCCCCCCCACGGAGTAAAAAAGAGAAAAAAAACGTCATAGTTGCAAGAATTTATTACAAAAATAATTTTTTATCAATTATTTCAAAAAAAATTTAAAATAAAGAATAAGTTCAAAAATTTATTATTAAAAAGGTTCGCTCGACATCTTGTCTTATTCATAAAAAAGTACCAATAAAAGAATAACCTCCGTTGAGGTTATCTTTTTCCTATTAGTATGCGTGCGCTTCTATTATGATTACATGAACTTCAAATACTTAAGTGTTTAATTGTATAAGATATGTAAATAAACATAATTTATTAATTAAAAACTTAAAAATTCTTCGGAAAATAATAGAAATGAATACAAATAAACAAATAAATTCTTATGACACAAATTTATTTAATGATTTGTGATGATTAAAATTAAAAACACTAATATTTTGAATTACTTATTTATTTATTTTTTAAATATTTTTTTTCATAATTGTTACAAGAGCGGAGAGAACATTTCGTTCAGTTGAGGAGAGATTAACGTATCAAAGATATTCTTATTATAATATATATTAAGCAAAAACTATATAAATTAACATTCTTGATCAAAGTATTCATTCTATCTCAAAAATTCATTTGTGTAGGAGCTCTAAGAAATCAATTCCTTATTTAAAGTCTGAAAAAAAAATTTAACAAAAATATTTTTTCATATATTGCTACTGTTTTTAATTATCAGGTGAATTGCAAAAATCATATTATTGTGTATACTAAAGTGTAAGATAAATAATATTTGTTTTAGCTATGGTGAATGTGTCGGGAATTATTAAAGATGCTAAATCTACATTACTGCGTGCCCAGGAAAATCAAGAACTAATTCCGGCCTGTATTAGAGATTATGGTAAAAATTTAAAAATGTTAAATATTTGGTTAAAAACAGCAACGAAAATTAGCCAATCAAATCAAATTGCAAATGCACTTTGTTTGATAGCAAGCTTTCGAGCACAATTGAAATTAATGCGGAGTAATAATGGTAACATAAATGGAAAATCTAAAAAAACAAAAATCATAAACAAATTATGTAGAAAAGTTCAATGGGAATGCCTTGAATCGGCATTTAAAAATCGAATGCGTACAGTTGCAATGACGAATTTAAAACATTTGGACCCGATCGAGTTTTTGGAAGATTGTAAGAAAAATTTTATTCGTCGAATTAAAAAAGAGATGACGAACGTGAACACACTTAAAGTTAATGCAATACTCTGTGGAGAATTCAAAATTCAGAGAGCTGAAGAGGAAATATTAGAGTTGAAATATATGAACACTAAAAATCATATAATATATCAAGATACAAATTTACATGAGTGGTTCACGGATCACATCCAAAATGTAATATTAAAGGATTTGGAGGATTTTCAGGAAAAAGAAAGTGGGTGAATGATTTTGAATAATTCATTACTCCAGTTTGGGGTATATGATTTCTCAAAATGCTTCTTAAAACGGCTAATACGGCAAATATCGCCAATTTTATATTTATTTTTAGCTAGATTTGGCTTATATTTAAAAACCGTTTGCTGAAGTATTTTTTCATTTTTTTTGTTTACCTCTGTGGGGGACATTTTTATTGTTCTATGTCTACGATGATTATATTCGTATAATAATTTAGGTAAATTTTCTAAATATTTATAGTTTCCATTAAAAATAAACATTTTCCACATTAATGTTTTCAAGGTTCTATTAAATCTTTCAACTATACTTGCCTTCAATATACTATATGTAGAATAATGATTAATATTATATTTTTTCATTAATTGTTTGAAATCCTTATTGTAAAATTCTGTTCCGAAATCCGTGTGTATATTGCTAGGTATTCGTTTACTTTTCTTGAAAATATCTTCAACTGTTTTTGAAATTAGAGGTCCACTTTTTATTTGAACAGGAATTGCCCACGCATATTTTGAGAAACAATCGATAACAGTTAGTAAGTATTTATAATTTTTATTTTCATCTTTAAACATAGACATATCGACAATATCCATTTGCCAAGTGTTATCTATATTAGTAATAACAACGCGACGGCGGGGAAAATTTTTTCTTACACTTTTATGCAACTCTGCAACTACCTCCTGCCGAGACATTTTCTGTTGCAATAATGCAATAAATATTCATATTAAACTATTTATAATAGAGAGGTGGGGAGAATCTAAATTTTATGTATAAAAACCTAATGAAAAATCCATAATTTTATTAGTTTATTTTAAACAATTAAATTGTTTGTTTGCTTGTTTTTGAAATTAAATAAGTTGTAAAAAAAAAAAAAGTTAAACGTTTTTTTAGAAAAACAAAAGAAAAATGTTTAACGGTAAACACAGTTGTGTTGACAGTGGTGTCGAGATGGACTCTGTAGCGGGGGGTCACCGTAGATGTCCATCATTATTATCACCATCATCACCAAATGCAGCTTCTTCTTCAACATACCACAGATTTCCTCTAATGGACTTGTTGCCTGAAGGAATGAAGTACATGAGAAATAGATTACGGAGTTACAAATACTGGCCAAAGGAAGGTGTTGATCCTGTTGACCTAGCGATTGCTGGGTTTTTTTATACGGGGGTTTGTGACAAAGTTCGCTGTTTCAATTGCATGGGCGTGCTCAGTGATTGGAATGCCACGGATGCCCCTTGGGAGGAACACGCCTTTTGGTATCCGGAATGTCCTCACGTTCGAGCCGTAAAGGGTTTGGAGTATGTAATAAGTATCAATCATAAAGCGAAACAGCACAATTTTAGACATGTGTAGGTAGAAGATTATTATTAAAACACTTATAAGTTTTAAAGTTTCTAAGTTTTTTTAAAAAAAAAATTGGTTTATATTTTAAAATAAATTGTTTTATTTTTTCATAATATTTTATAAATGTATACATTTTGAAAATTTTATTATTTCTTTTAAATTCTATATTATAATTGTGTTTACAAATTAACTTAGGATACATTAGAACTATAAATAAAGAAAAAAAAAAAATAATAATAAAAAAAAAATAATAAAAAAAAATCAATTGTATTGTAATATTAATAATAATAATAAAAAAATTTAAAAATTAAAAATTGTGATTATCACAATTTTGTTATTTTTTAAACCCATAAGCCTTTGTCGTAAAATCATTGAAACAAATACGTTTTGTATAAGTGAAACCGATTGTTTTTTTTTCAGGTTCTGTTATGATATTGAAAATTTTTCTTCTTTTAATTTTTTTATTATCCGTAACTGTTCTGTAACCTTCATCATCAGCGTCAGTGACCATTGATTTTAAAGAGGTAAAATTTATAATTTTTTTATTTTTTATAGATAAAGTTATACCTTTACATTTGGCTACTTCAAAAATAATGTTACTGTCGGGGTTTATTACTTTATAAGCGTAACATTTGGGGCCTGTGCTTACAAATTCAGAAATGTAAGCATTTTCTCCATATTCTATTAACTCATTTGTTAGATCACCTAAGAAACGGCCTGTTTGTATTTTTTCAACACCATTTTTTTCAATAAAAATTACACTATCCGTATCACAATATAAAATATCTTCGCCTAATTTTTCTAATTCTTTATATAATTTAATGCGTGCGTTTGCTGTTGTAAAAGCACCTATTGCTAAGGAAACATGTTATGGTGTTTCACATAATTCTTTATTTGCAAATTTCCATTTCAAAAATAACTTATCATCTCCAATAGGTAGACAATAAATTAATTCTACGCCTGGTGATGAAATAATATCATATAATTCATCATTACTATTAATAAATGTTGTTGTTGAATTTTGCGTATTTTGAACAAATTTACCCCACAGAGCGTTAGCAGATAATTTAGCAATGTTACGTTTTGATGGATTATTTTTTATTTGTTCTGCGTCTAATAAAATACCTTCTTTTTCATAAAATTCTTTAATAAATGCCTGTTGTTGTTCTATATTTAGAATTGTATCTGGATAACCACTAGCTTCTTGTTTTAATTTCATAAAACAATTCATATATTCTGTGAAAACACCGCCTTCTTTCTTAATGGGACAATATTTTTCTATCTCATAAACCCAAATTTCTATTTTTTTAAGAATTGTATATCCTTTTGATAAAGCAAGATTAACTTCTGATATTACCCATGTACCCACTAAACTTCTTTCAAAATCATTATGTAAACATTCACCTGTAATATTATATTGTTCACTGCATGTTCTACACAAGGTAAACAATAATTTATCATGAATTCTATAGGGCAAAACAGGTATGTGTAAATTTGTTGGTGGTAATATCATACATTTTATAAGGCCATTTACTAATTTTAAATCCTCTACTTTATCACATTCTAATTCACCTTTAAATATTTCCGGGTGTCCTACAGGATTTTCACCATACTTATTCACAAAAGGATACAAAGAAGTAAAATCTAAATATTTAATTTTCTCATTTTTTTCTACTTTACGATACAAATTAAATACTTCTGTACGACCACCATATATTGCATGGCGAGGATATAAAGGACCAAAAAGAATTTGTGGATTATTGTCTAATTTTTTATCAATTTCAGGATTATCTTTTAAAAATTTATTAAAATCACATTCCCAAATTTTTACTATTTTATAACCTAATTCCTTCAAAATATAAAATCTATGTTTCATATTTGAATATTTTTCATTAAATGCTAAATTTTCATTTACGTTATTTTTAAATAAAAAACATTTTTTACAATAATGGTAATAGCAACCTAAAAATTCATAAACAATGTTTTCTTCACTATTATAACCGTCAACAATAAAATTAGTATTAGGTATAGGTACCTCAAATTTAATTTTATTATTACATTCTAAATTTTGATAAATTAACCATTTATAACCAATAAAAGATTGAAATTTGTAAACATTGTAAAAGTCACCTAAATTATTTTCTTTTAAAAATTTTTTTCTAAACACTGTCATTACAGTTTGTGCTAATGTGAAACATTCCAATAATGGATTAACAGATGTTATTTTTAAATAATCATCCATAAATTTTAAACAACCTAAACGTAATATTGTAACATCTTCAGAACAATATTTTATTAATTCTTTTCGATTATTAAATATGTAATTAGAATCAATTTTTTGCTGGTGCCATTTATTAAATGTTTCTAAGGCTTCATCATTTATATTATTGGTTATGAAATATTTCTTAGAGGGAATACATCCTACATAATTATAATTTTCATTTGTATTGAATAAATGAGGATAATCAAATTTATATAAATCTTTAAAGCCAAAAGTTTTTGGAAATTTTGATAGAGGCATAGGTAAGAAATTTAATGAATCTAAAAATATCAAATGACTATTATAAATTATTTTTAATATTTTCATACCCGTCATAATGGTTTCAATTTTTTTATCACGTAAAGCTAATTCTGTTATTATAAAATGACCATCAAACGCTTTTAAATTATGAGCAAAACAATAAACTTTAAAAACATGTGATCGAAATATTTCACAAAAATCTATAAATTTTTTTATACAGTTACCATCATCATCATTTTCAAAAATATGTTCTCTATTTATACAAATAGAACATTTATAGTTTTTATCTTCTTCTAGAAAACATAAATTACATACCATTTGAGCAATACATAAATTGGGTATATGAATAAAACTATTGTTTATCATATTATAAGAAGTATTTTGAGTTGTTTCCAAATCAAAAAAAATAATAATAAATTTGGACGGACTTTTTTTTTTATAAGGTTGTACAAAACATTTATGTGAGGGTAAAACAATTTTATAACAAATGTCACATTTTTTCTCCTCACAATTATGTATTACATTTTCCCGTTTTTTCATATCAATTAATTTGTGACATTTTTTACAAAATTTTACCAATTCACATGTCTTATTTGTTTTATGATTATTAAAACAATTAGCATCTTTAAAATATCTATCACAATCTAAACATATTCTCTTATCTTTAATATTGTAATGACAAGGCGTTGTTGTAAAACAATAACTACACTGTTCTTCCCACTTATGCAAATTTACCTTATTGTATAATTCTAGACAGAAATTGCATAAATATTTTTTACCAAAGAAACCCTTTACCGTAGTTAAAGCCGTAAAATGTTGAATGTCCTCAAAAAAGAATATCATAATAGAACCTTTACATTTTTTATTTCTAGTTAACTGTTTGAACAGTTTACTAAACGAATCATTTTTATTATTATAAACTACTAAATTATATTCGCTTAAAATTTTATGATAAACATATAATTGTGGTATGAAACTACCATATTTATCATCAATATCAATTTTAGCTTTTTTCATTAATAATTTAATATCTTTTAATAATATTTTTTCATTTATTTTATATTTTTTAATTAATTGTTTATTATTATCGGCAATACATTTACCGATTAATAAGGCTATAGGTAAACAATACTTGGGGTTAGAACATTTATAGTTTTTATCTTCTTCTAGAAAACATAAATTACATACCATTTGAGCAATACATAAATTTGGTATATGAATAAAACTATTGTTTATCATATTATAAGAAAAATCAAAAAAAAATAATAATAAATTTGGACGGACTATTTTTTTTATAAGGTTGTACAAAACATTTATGTGAGGGTAAAACAATTTTATAACAAATGTCACATTTTTTCTCCTCACAATTATGAATTACATTTTCCCGTTTTTTCATATCAATTAATTTGTGACATTTTTTACAAAAATTTTTTAAAAAATTTTTTTTATAAAATTATTATTTTCCATTTTTTATTTTGTTTTATTATTACATAAATTCACAAAAACTTTTGTTAAGAAAACAAAAAAATACAAACGCCCAATCACTTTTATAAAATTATTTTTACACTTCAAAATAAAAAAACTTTTGTTAAGAAAAAAAACAAACGCATAAAGTTATTAAATTATAAAATTATTTTTTTACACTTCAAAATAAAAAAAGTAAACTTCAAATAAAACTTTTGATTATAAATTATAAAGTTTATCTACATAATGGATAATACTAATTAAAAGAAAATTTAAACGCATCACCCTATTTATACATTTTTTTCGGGTCACGAAAACAAATAAAGAAGCCCAGAAAAAATACAAAACTTTTTTTTTAATCAAAAAATAATATCAATAATTATATTATTTTTAAAAAATTAGTCGTATAAAAAATTTACAAATTTTATAATATCATTTAATGATTTCTTTTTCTCATCATTTAGTTTATTAATACTTTTTTAAATTATGATTATTTTTCTTAAACAAAAAATTTGACATTATATTTTTCTCATCATTTAGTTTATTAATACTTTTTGAAATTATGATTATTTTTCTTAAACAAAAAATTTGACATTATATTTTTCTCATCATTTAGTTTATTAATACTTTTTTAAATTATGATTATTTTTCTTAAACAAAAAATTTGACATTATATTTTTCTCATCAAAATTTTTATTTTGTTTTATAAAAAAAATAGGACCTTTTTTATCTATTATAAAATTTCTAATTTAAAATATGACTAAGAAAAAAGAACCAGTAAAGAAAAAAAAAACTATTTTTTAAAAATTAGTCGTATATGATTCTATTTTTAATTGGGTCAATTTATGAGGTCAACAAACACTAAACAAAGCAAACCTTTATTTTGTTCTCATTGAACATTTTATGAAAACTTTTTAGCTTATATTTTTTTTTATAAAATTCTTAAATATTTTTTCCCACACGTAAAGTATTTTATTTTTTTGTCGTCAAAACTTTTGTGACATTTATATATTTTTTTTTTTGTTTTTTCAAAAATAAATAGAGTACTTTTTTTTTTTTGCATCTATTTACAGTATATAAGACCCAAATTTTACTTACACATTAACAGTATATATTAAAAAGTTTAAGTGGTAACTTACTTCAAAGCAAAAAAAAAAAAAAAATGGTAAGTTAGTATTAAATTATTTTATTTTATTTTATTTTAATTAAAAATAAAAATAATTTTATTTTTCTAAATATTTTTTATTTTTTTTTTTATTTTGCAGAATTCAATTATTAGACGTTTAGATGAGGCTGCAAAAAAAGTAGGAAACAAATATATCAAGGCTGACGCCTTAAAAATTAATAAAAAATATCAAGTTCAAGAATGGTATTATGGTAATACCAAATTCGGACCAAGACTACATTTCCGTATAAAAAAAAAAGGCATTTTAACAATGACAGAACGAATATCTAAAACTATCAGGGCTCGTGATGTCAAATCTCCGGTACCTAAAAATCTAATGATTATTTTTAGGGGAAAATCAACCGACAATTTTAACGCTGCTATTTATGATATTTATATCAAAGGAGAAGAAAAATCAAAATCCAAGAAACCAACACAAAAATCAAACAAAGAAGAACAAGAAGAAGATGCAAAAGAAGAAGAAGAAGAAGAAGATGATGAAACAGAAGATGAAACAGAAGAAGAAGAAGAAGAAGAAGAACAAGAACAAGAAGAAGAAGAAGATGAAGAAGAAGAAGGTGAAGCAGAAGAAGAAGAAGAAGAAGAGGAAGAAAAACAACAACCCCCTAATAAAAAAAAAAAAATAACCTGAAAAAAAAAATATGCAAATAAAAACAAATATTTAGGTAGGTTTACAATATTTATTAATATAAAAAAAATTGTATTTTATTAATTAAATGAATTAATTCATATTATATATAAAAAAATATATTTTTTTTTATTTTTTTTTAATTATTTTTTTTTCTTTTATCAATGAATAAGAAGAAGAAGAAGAAGAAGAAGCAGAAGCAGAAGAAGAAGAAGAAGCAGAAGCAGAAGAAGAACAAGTACATCAATCTATAAAAAAACAACAACAAAAAGAAGAAGATGAAGAAACAAAAGAAGAAGAATAACACCAATCCTAATAAAAAAAATAAAATAAAATAAAAAAAACAAACAAATTCGTTTTACAACATTTATTATTTTTTTTAAAAAAGAACAAAAATTATATTTTATTAATAACTAATACATAATTAAAAAATATATGTTTTCTAAAAAATTTTTTATTTATTTTTTCTGTTGTGGTGGTGGTGGTGGTGGTTGTGAGTATTTGAAAATTGGTTGTTTTCACTGAAAAAAGAAAAAAATTAAAAAAGGAAATTTTTTTTGTTTATTTTTTAAAAAACTTACAATAATACGTTTTTATGGGAACCCCCAGATCTCATAATAAACAGGGGTTGTACAACCCCCTGATGATTATGGATCACATTTCCCGTGTAAGGAATCATGCCTTCTTCACCATAATTTGATTCTTCTATTGCTGCTGACACTGTTGTTGTTGTTGTTGTTGTTGTTGTTGCTGTTGTTGTTGTTGTTGTTGTTGTTGTTGTTGTTGTTGTTGTTGTTGTTGTTGTTGTTGTTGTTGTTGTTGTTGTTGTTGTTGTTGTTGTTGTTGTTGTTGTTGTTGTTGTTGTTGTTGTTGTTGTTGTTGTTGTTGTTGTTGTTGTTGTTGTTGTTGTTGTTGTTGTTGTTGTTGTTGTTGTTGTTGTTGTTGTTGTTGTTGTTGTTGTTGTTGTTGTTGTTGTTGTTGTTGTTGTTGTTGTTGTTGTTGTTGTTGTTGTTGTTGTTGTTGTTGTTGTTGTTGTTGTTGTTGTTGTTGTTGTTGTTGTTGTTGTTGTTGTTGTTGTTGTTGTTGTTGTTGTTGTTGTTGTTGTTGTTGTTGTTGTTGTTGTTGTTGTTGTTGTTGATGGAGTTGTTGTTGTTGTCGTAGCTGTTGTTTCTGGTACTGAAAAGATAAAAAAAAATTAATTTTTATAAATAAAAAAAAATAAAAAAAAATAAAAAAATATCTCACCATTTTTTAAATCACCAAATAAAGGTGAATCGTAATTTGTTAAATGTGACCATTCTCCATCTGAAAATATAAAAAAAATTAAAAAAAACAAAAACAAAAAAAAACACAAACTTTTGAAAATGTAAATACTGATCCTAACCAGGTCTGAGGACAAACACAGAACATAAAACATATAAAACAAAAAAAAAACATATAAATCAAAAAAAAATATAAAAAAAAAAACATATATTTTTAACTTTTTTCACCAACACAAAAAAAAAAACCTACCCCCAGAACCACCATTTATACTATCGGTAAATACTACCGCTAGTATCATAAAAATATTTAACACATAAAAAAAAGCAACATTTTTAAACACAAACTTAGAATGAATAATTATTTAAAATTTTTCACTTTATATACAGAAGTCACACACAACAAAAAAAAACTAATACTTTTTAATACAGTACGTTTCATAGAAATAGAATAAATAATTAAAAACAATTATATATATTATTTAAATTCAAAATAAATATTACTCTTTTATTCTAAATAAATATATATATATATATCTATATAATTGTATTTATATATATTTTTTTAAAAAAAATATACATATATTGTGCTAAATTTTTATTATTTATTTATTTGTATTAATAAAAATCTCACTATTTTTTCGTAATACAAACATTTCTTTGTACAGAAATTTTTTATAAGGAACACCCTATACTATTATATTTTTCTTTAACTATTTCTATCTGTAATCACTTTTTAAAATATCTAATAATGCAAAAATATAATTTTCTGAAATATTAGACATAACATTTCAGATTAAAAATTTTATATTTACATAAAGAAAATCTTTTTAGAAGAAAAACAATAACAATAAATTATAACAATGTATTATAAAATTAATACAATGTTTTCTAATAATAATAATATTAATGATCATCATTTTCTAGCTGTAATCACTTTTTAAAATATCTAATAATGCAAAAATAACATTTTCTGAAATATTAGACATAACATTTCAGATTAAAAATTTTATATTTACATAAAGAAAATCTTTTTAGAAGAATAACAATAACAATAAATTATAACAATGTATTATAAAATTAATACAATGTTTTCTAATAATAATATTAATAATTATCATTTTATCCTAATATTTTTAACTATTTTTTTTTTGTAACAATAAAAAAATCAAAATATTTAAGAATTTATGAACATGTTATATCATGTTACCATTAACCAGCTGAGCATCAACAAATACAAATAAAAAACCATTTTTAAAAATATCAAAAATCGTAAAATACTATTAAATATCTTCTTCTTAAATCTGAAAACCTATTATAATATGTCGTTGAACTCATTCATAAAAATATAATTTTTATAAAAACAAATATTTCAAAACAGCATGTGTAAATTTAACAACAACAACAGCAATAAGAACAACATATGCATTTAGTTTATTTATACAAATAAAATAAATGAACTTTTTATTCTTTGCAAAAAAAAAAACATTAATACTTTTCTTTCTACTAATTTTATAATTAAAATTATCAAAGAAAAAAAAATTATTCCTTTAAATACTATCAATTATCTTTTTCTTCTTCTTCTCGAATCTGAAAACCTATTACATATTTAAGGTTTAACAAACATTTTACGCATTCATTCATTCATAAAAAAAAAAAATTAATCATATAAAAAAAAAATTTCATATACGATATGTGTACATCATCTTCTTCTTCTTTTTTCCATACAAATTTTTTTGCATATGGTCTTACATATAAAAATTTATATATGATTCTTCAATACAAATCTAAAAATAAATGATATCATCTACAACAACAACACAAATTTACTATGACAGAGCGAGACCTTTTTTTTTTATCCTACTTACTCTTACAAAAGTTAAATCGCTAGTGTCCACATGGAGCACAACAACAACAACAACAACAACCATTTTTTCTATATAGAGTTTTTATCTCGCTTTCTCTTCAAAAACTTAAGTCTGTAGTGTCTACTAACTACTATTAAAAGTAAAATTTCAGTGTGGTTCTAATAAATATTTATTCATATCAATACAGTTGTTAATTTCTCGTTTTGCTTTTTGTAGTTAGTCATAAATATTTAGAATGTTCATAAAAACCAAGTCATAATCTTCCAATTCGTTACCATTTCATATTTATATTTTACTGCAAATTCCTAATTCGAATTCTGTTAAAAAACACGAGAACATGAAACATGATTTATTGCCGTATCTAAATTTTAAAAATCCAAATAACGAAAATAAAAAGTCAATTATTTTTGTAATTAATACAACGGAAAAAAGTAAATTTATATCTTTATCACTAGATTTCTGCAGCATCGCTGCAATACTGTTTCTAATTGATGCTTGTGCAAATAGAAACGTAATAAAGAAATAGTCTTTAAACCAAAATAAAATTTAAAATGCCAAATAAAAATAAACATTTCTCGAAAATGAAGTTATTCAAGTTCATTTTTCCGTTAAGAAAACATAAGAACTCATAGAAAGACAATATTATATACAAGGTCATTTTTCCGTTAAGAAAACATAAGAACTCATAGAAAGACAATATTATATACCGAAGTTACGAGAGAAGGTGTTTGCATCAATAAGGAACTGCATTCAAAGTTTTTTTTCGAACTTATTAAAAATTATTATATTATTATATAAAAATTATTGTTTTGAAAAAAAAAAAAAAAGATTTTCAGAAGACCAATATGTAGGCTATAAAAAAGCATTTAAAAAGCCAGTTTTTTTTCGAACTTTAACAATAAAACTCCTAAATTCGTCAAATTTCATGGCAGTCTCTAATAAATATTTATTAAATAAGTCGGCTAATTTACCTGTTTAAAAAATTTGAATTTTTTGTTTTTACTTTTAAATAAAGCGCTGTCTTAAAAGATTCTGTTATAGGTTTCCAACAGAAATTTTATCAATAATTAGAAATTATTTACTTCCAACGAAACTTTAAAAAAAAATTAAATAATAAAAAGATATGCATGATAGAAGAAAGGAGGAAGGAAGGAGAAAAGAAGAATAGAAAATATTGTGAAAAAATTCGGAAAAAATGTTTTAACAAAAAAAAAAAAATTTAAGTATAAAACATTATTTTGACATAAACACACAAAATCACACACATAAATGTTTGTGCTTTCATAGCCTAAAATTGTTTTGTTGTTGTAAATAAAATGAAATAATTTTTCACCCCGTTTTTTTTTTCTTTGTGATTTTTGTAACATAATAATTTATTATTATTTATTATTTATTTATATATTATCATATCCATCTTTTATAAGAGGCAAAAAATTACAATGATTTTAATACTCTATATTTATATTTATTTAGTAAAGTTATATTTGATCAAGTGTATTTCATCATAACAAAAATAAAGAAAACGTACAACAAAAGTATTGGAAATATTTATATATTTATATATGTGAATTTTACAACAACAAAATACACTAAAAAAATTTCATGAAATATATATACATATATATATATTTATATATTATTTATATATTTATATATGTGTGTTTTACAACAACAAAATATATATATATATATATATATATACAAAAAAAAATTTGAATAAAATTTTTTTTGTAATGATATGAGTCATTTTCTGCTACTACGTTTTTACAACAACAAAATACACTGAAAAAAGTGGGGGTAAAATTTCATGATAACAACAACAAAATACACTAAAATTTTGATCCCAATCCCAAAGTAAGCCAGAACCAACCGTTACTCTCTACTGATGTTAATGGGATATCGCCTTTTGGTATTGGATTTAGGAGACCATCCTGTTTTCCCATTTTTAGCTAGTATGCAATGAATGCAGTTCCTTATTGATGCAAACAACTTCTCTCGTAACTTCGGTATATAATATTGTCTTTCTATGAGTTCTTATGTTTTCTTAACGGAAAAATGACCTTGTATATAATATTGTCTTTCTATGAGTTCTTATGTTTTTTTAACGGAAAAATGAACTTGAATAACTTCATTTTCGAGAAATGTTGATTTTTATTTGGCATTTTAAATTTTATTTTGGTTTAAAGACTATTTCTTTATTACGTTTCTATTTGCACAAGCATCAATTAGAAACAGTATTGCAGCGATGCTGCAGAAATCTAGTGATAAAGATATAAATTTACTTTTTTCCGTTGTATTAATTACAAAAATAATTGACTTTTTATTTTCGTTATTTGGATTTTTAAAATTTAGATACGGCAATAAATCATGTTTCATGTTCTCGTGTTTTTTAACAGAATTCGAATTAGGAATTTGCAGTAAAATATAAATATGAAATGGTAACGAATTGGAAGATTATGACTTGGTTTTTATGAACATTCTAAATATTTATGACTCACTACAAAAAGCAAAACGAGAAATTAACAACTGTATTGATATGAATAAATATTTATTAGAACCACACTGAAATTTTACTTTTAATATTTTTTTTTAATTTTCAGATACAATTCGCTAATAGAATAAGGTAAATATGTTGTATAATGTCAATTGGTCCTGAGGTTATTGATCAAAAATACTATAAAATGGGAAAAGCAAAATTTATTCTGTACAACATGGATAATATTAATTTATTAATAGAATTTAAAAATGCAAAGGAAAATATATTTATTATTTTAAAACCAGGAGAACGCAAATCAATTATGGTTTACGATAAACCAAACATAATATATTATTAAACTTGGTAAGAAATATCTCCAGATAATATTACGGTAAATATTGAAAACGTTCTTATCAGAACGACCAAAAATTATTAAGAAATTATTGTTTTGAAAAAAATAAATAAATGATTTTCAGAAGACCAATATGTAGGTTATAAAAAAGCATTTAAAAAGCCAGTTTTTTTTCGAACTTTAACAATAAAACTCCTAAATTCGTCAAATTTCATGGCAGTCTCTAATAAATATTTATTAAATAAGTCGGCTAATTTACCTGTTTAAAAAATTTGAATTTTTTGTTTTTATTTTTAAATAAAGCGCTGTCTTAAAAGATTCTGTTATAGGTTTCCAACAGAAATTTTATCAATAATTAGAAATTATTTACTTCCAACGAAACTTTAAAAAAAAATTAAATAATAAAAAGATATGCATGATAGAAGAAAGGAGGAAGGAAGGAGAAAAGAAGAATAGAAAATATTGTGAAAAAATTCGGAAAAACAGAAGAAAAAATGTTTTAACAAAAAAAAAAAATTTAAGTATAAAACATTATTTTGACATAAACACACAAAATCACACACATAAATGTTTGTGCTTTCATAGCCTAAAATTGTGTTGTTGTTGTAAATAAAATGAAATAATTTTTCAACCCGTTTTTTTTTTCTTTGTGATTTTTGTAACATAATAATTTATTATTATTTATTATTTATTTATATATTATCATATCCATCTTTTATAAGAACCAAAAAATTACAATGATTTTAATACTCTATATTTATATTTATTTAGTAAAGTTATATTTGATCAAGTGTATTTCATCATAACAAAAATAAAGAAAACGTACAACAAAAGTATTGGTAGATAGTGTGGGTATTTTTCTTAATTTGATTTCTTTTTCTTTCCCTTCTTCTATAATTGTAAATTCTTGTCCTTGTTTTTCTCTTGATGCATCTATGTACCATTTTTATGTTTTTTGTAACTTTCCTTGGTGTCCTGGAATATTTTCCTGTGTAGTTTTGACTTGGTGTCTTCTTTTTTTATTTTTCTATCTCTGTTTCGAGTTGTTGTAGTTGTGGAGGTGTTGATCTTTGTTTGTTCCCTGGTCTTTCTATTTTGTTATTTATTTCCTTATTTTCTCTTATTGTGTAGTCCTCTCTTTTCTTGCCTGTCGTTTTTCTCCAGTTTGTTTTTCTAGATTATTCTTTCGTTTGTATGAAATCTGGGGTATTCCCTTTCTTGTATTTATTCTTGTATGGCTTCTCTGGCTGTGACCTGATTTATTTTTCTTTCAGTCTCATGGAATCTGATTTTGTGTACTTTGAATTTATGTTTCTTGCTTTCATACATTCTTGTATTGTTCTGACGCAGTTATTATTATTTTGTTTATGTATGCTTTCAGTCCAGGTCCGTATGTGTTTAAACCGTATTTTATTTGTCCCCATATATTGCTGATTGCTATGCTTTTACGTTAATAGTATTAAGTTCCCTTTTTTTGTTTTTCTATGATTTTTTTTTTTTTTTTTTATTTTGTAATTTTTATTTTATTTGATTATTTGTTTGTTTGTTTTGTTTGTTACGCTTCTATTTTGGTTTCCTCTAAAAATTTGAATAGTGGGTCTGTTGGTCCTGTTTTTTCACCTAAAATGTTTTTTATGTCTCCTTTTAATTTTGTTTTTTTTCTTTCTGGTTCGTATCCAGGGCAGTTTAACAGAATGTGAGTTGTAGTTTTTTGTGTGGGGCATTTACATTTTCCTATGTGTTTTTTTTGCGCTTCTTCGTTATAGTTGAAATATGTTCTTCCTAGTCTTAGCCTGTGTATTGTTTTTTGTTGTTTTCTATTTAGATCCGGGTTTAGATTTGGGTGTTTGTGGGACGGCCATATGTTTTTCAGGTGGTTGGAATCTTCCTCCCATTTTCTTTTTCTTCTTTCATTTATTTTTTCTTTGCATGCCTCTTTATATGGTTTTATTAGATTTGGGTAGTACCATAATGTTTCACCTTGTCCCTGTGCAGCTTTTTGGCCCATTCGTCTGCTTCTTCGTTCCCTGCTATTCCGATGTGGCTTGGCACCCACATTATTGTTATTTTTTTCCCAATTCTGTCATCATATTTTGTATTTCTTCTATTTTTTTTTTCTTTTCTTTTCATTCCTTTGTCTTTGATTGCTTCTACTACGCTTTTGCAGTCTGTTATTATTATGTGTTCTTCTGTGTTGTGTTTGTTATTTATTGTTTTCAATGCCATTTTTAATCCTCCCATTTCTGCTCCGTAGATTGGGAATATTGTGGGTACTTTTCTTATTGTGATTTTTTTTTCTTTTTCTTCTTCTATTATTGCAAATCCTTGTCCTTGTTTTCCTCTCGATGCGTCTATGTACTATTTTTTATGTTTTTTGTAGTTTTCTATTGTGTCTTGGAATACTTTCCTGTATAGTTCTGGTTCGGTGTCTTCTTTTTTGTATTTTTATAGCGTTGTTTCGAATTGATGTAGTTGTGGAGGTGTAGATCTTTGTGTATTCCCTGGTCTTTCTATTTTGATATCTATTTCCATATTTTCTCTTATTGTGTAGTCCCCTCTTTCCTTGCTTGTCATTTTCTTCCAGTTTATTTTCTCTAGAGTTTTTTTTCCGTTTGTATGAAAGCTGGGGTATTCCCTTTCTTGTATTAATTCTTGTATGGCTTCTGTGGCTGTGACCAGATCAATTCTTTCTTTCAGTCTCATGAATCCTGATTCTGTGTACACTGAATTTATGTTTGTTGTTTTCATGCATCCTATTTGTCCCCATATTAAGCTGTTAGCTATGTTTTTTACGTTGTTGGTGTTGAGTCCCCATTTTTGGTTGCCTATGATTTTTATGATGTTATTTATTTTTGTTAGTTTGTTTTCTATGCTTCCCCATTGTGCCTTCCAGTTTAGTTTGGAGTCCCATATTATCCCTAGTATTTTTATCTCTTCTTTTTTGGGATATATGGAGTTTGTTGTTTGATATTTGTATTCCTTAATTTTGCAGCTATTTTTCTTGCAGAAGTGTATGTATTCTGTTTTGTCTTCTCCTATTCTGGCTTTCCTTTCTTTTGTCCATTTTCTTATTGTATCTTCCGCTTTTTCCAGTGTATGGCCTTCGATGATTCTGTTGCTACATCTGTCCTGTGGGCTTGTTTTGTAGATTATTATGTTGTCTGCATATATTAGGTGTTTTAGTTTTGTTATTTTTTCTAGTTGTTCTGATAGTGAATGTATATAAACATTGAAAAGGGTTGAAGACAATGGGGATCCTTGTGGTAGTCCTCTTTCCATGGTTTGTGTTTTTGAGGTTATTCCTAGTAGGCCCACTTTCATTTGTCTGTTGCTTCCTAGATTTTCTATCGTTTTTGTAATTTTATTGCTGAAGTTCCATTTTTTTAGCTGTGTTGTTATATGTATGATATCTACTAGATCGTATGCTTTTTCTAGGTCGTATGATATCAGGTTGCAGCTGTTGTTCTCTCTATTTTCTATTTTTATGTCTTCTTCTAGTTTTTTTAGCAACGTCGTGGTAGATTTACCTTCTCTGAATCCGTGTTGGGAGTTGGTTAGTTTATTTTGTATGAAGATGTCCAATCTTCTTCCTATGATTTTGTCTAGGATTTTCGCCATGCATGGGAGTAATGAGATGGGTCTAAAGTCCATAAAGCTGCATGGTTTGTTTTTTCCGTTTCCTTTTTTTGTTGTTTTTTTCTTTTTTAGGGGGATCGTTATTGCCATTTTCCATATTTGTGGGTATTGGCCTGTTGTTATTATTTTGTTGTATAAGTGTAAAATTTTATTTTTTGTTGTTTGTGATGCCATTTTGATCATTTTGTATGATATTCCGTCCTCTCCTGGTCTTGTACTTTTTTTGGATAGGTGATCCAGTGTCTGGTTGAATTCCTCCCATCCTATTTGTTCCTGATATTGTGCGTCCTCTTTGTTTGTTGTTATGTCTATTGTTTCCTGAGATGTTCTTTTTTCATTGGTCATGTCTGTGGTTTTTTTAGCATAACTTGCCCATCCTTCTGCTAGGTTGTTTACTATGCCCTCTTGTTTGTGGAATATTAATCCTTCTTTGTTGGTAATTGTTTTCATTGTTCTGTCTTCTTTTTTCCCCGTTTTTATTTTGTTTATTTCCCTCCATATCTCTCTCATGTCCTTACAATTTTTTAATTTTTCTAGTAGCTCTTCCCATGCTTGTTTTTATATCTGGTTGATTCTTTCTTTACATTGTTTTTCTTTGGTTTTGTATTCCTCATATCATTTCTTCCTGTTGTTTTGGTTTGATGAGAATTTTAATTTTCTTATCATTTTTTTCTTCTCTTTTTTTAGATTATTTAGGGGTTTGTCTTGTTTATGTTTGTGATTTTCTTCTTTGTTTGTTCCTTTTTTGATTCTTTGTTGGTTTTGTTGTGGAATGGTGTAGCTGCCTGCTTCTAGTATTGTTTTCCTTATTTCTGCCTCTTCTTTGTTTGTATTAAAGTTTTGTGTTGGGTTTTCTGTTTCTTCTTTTCTCATTTCCTTTGCTTTTATTCTGTTGTTTCTTTCATTCGTTATTTTTTCGGTCATTATCATGTATTTTGTCCAGTCTGCTTTCCCTTCTAGGAATTTCTTCGCTTTTTGATTTATTTCTTCCCTTTTTTGTTTTCCTATGGTTGTGATTATTGGAAAATGATCGCTTCCTTTTCTATCTTCTAGGGTTGTTGTTATTATTCTTTCGTGTTTTTTGATGTTTGTTATGGTTAGGTCTATTATACTTCCTGATCCATTTTCTGTAAGTAGAGTGTGACTTCCATCGTTTGTTATTATTTTTCCTTCTTCTATCCATTCTTCTAATATTTGCCCTGCTTTATTTATTTCTTTGTTTCCCCAGGATTTTGATTTGGCGTTGTAATCTCCGGTCCAGATTTTTAATTTGTCTCCTTTGATATCTGTTTGTTTTAGGTCGCTTATGTTTATTTTTGCCTTTGGAGGTATGTATGTTGATATTAGGTGGAAAGGTTCTGCTAATTTGACTTCTATTCCTATTGTAGAGAATTCCTCTATTTTTGTGTTGTGTCTTTCATATGGTATTGTGTGTTTTATGAGTATCATGGCTCCTCCTTTGTTTTTGATTTTGTTTATGTTGTGGCTTTCTATTATGTATCCATCTGGTATTTCTACGATGTTTTCCTCTTCTTCTGATTCTTCGTCTTCGCTGTATTCCTCCTTGTCTGATTCTTGATTGTTTTGTTCTTCCCATTCTTCGTCTTTTATCCATGTTTCCTGTATGGATATGAGTTCCGGTTCATATTCTCCTATAAGTTCTGTGAGGCCTTCGTAGTTGTTCTTGTATCCTCTCATGTTCCATTGGAGTATTGTGATTTTGTCCATTGCGCTGTGTTTTTTCTTTTTTCCTGGGGGTGGGATTTGGTGGGGAGTCAAAATATATAAAATTTCTTTTTTTTTTTTGTGTGTTTTGGTATACTTTCACTTCACTCTCACTTGTTTTTATATTGGAATTGGCTCTGAAATAGGTTTAATATTAAATTTTTTTTGGGGGTTGCCCCCCAAAGTGTCAAAACCGTGATGGGCTGGGGTTGCCCATCCCCGTTAACCAAGGTTCTGTCAAGCAGAGATCTTAGCTTTTCCCCTTTCTACCCTCCCCGACTTGAGACTTTGTATCCCGAACCTGAAATTTCGGGACTCAAACTCTCGAAGGGTAAAGTTTGGAGATTTTGGTTGTTAGTTTTGTGTATGTGAAAAGGAAAGGGATGTTGGGATTGTCCGTGAGAGTGAGAGTGAGTCCCTAAAATTATCTTTGTTTTTGATATGTTGGTCATATTGGAAATTTATCTGATTTTATTGGAGATGTCCTAATTCAACTGATATTTATTTTGTAATTTCGAGAGAGAACGCGAGATTATTTGTGTATTAATTATTTTGGTATTTATAACGCGATTTTATTTTAATTAATATGTAATTAATTGAACTAATTAAAAAGGTAACTAACTTATACTTGACTATGTTGTCTTAAATCGGGCTATTTTTCTTGAGATATTAAAAACGTAAATTTATTTTGAAAAAACGAATTATTTTATCAGATTTGGCTCAAATATTCGATCCGTTAGGGATCATTGGCCCCGTTGTAGTTTTATGTAAAATTTTCTTACAACAATTGTGGAAATTGAAGATGTCATGGAACGACCTTCTTCCAGAAAACTATCTAAACCTATGAACCAATTTTAGAAGTCAATAAGTATATCTCAAAGAATTTAGAATTTCCCGTCAAATATTCATTCCTGATCACGTTTATTTTGAGATTCACGCATTTTCTGATAGCAGCGAATTAGCATACGGTTGTTGCTGGTATGTACGGTCAATTAATAAAGATAATAATGTGTTAGTTCAACTAATTCACGCAAAATCACGCATTGCACCAGTGAAGAAAATAATAAATAATAAATAATAAATAATAAATAATAAATAATAAATAATAAATAATAAATAATAAATAATAAATAATAAATAATAAATAATAAATAATAAATAATAAATAATAAATAATAAATAATAAATAATAAATAATAAATAATAAATAATAAATAATAAATAATAAATAATAAATAATAAATAATAAATAATAAATAATAAATAATAAATAATAAATAATAAATAATAAATAATAAATAATAAATAATAAATAATAAATAATAAATAATAAATAATAAATAATAAATAATAAATAATAAATAATAAATAATAAATAATAAATAATAAATAATAAATAATAAATAATAAATAATAAATAATAAATAATAAATAATAAATAATAAATAATAAATAATAAATAATAAATAATAAATAATAAATAATAAATAATAAATAATAAATAATAAATAATAAATAATAAATAATAAATAATAAATAATAAATAATAAATAATAAATAATAAATAATAAATAATAAATAATAAATAATAAATAATAAATAATAAATAATAAATAATAAATAATAAATAATAAATAATAAATAATAAATAATAAATAATAAATAATAAATAATAAATAATAAATAATAAATAATAAATAATAAATAATAAATAATAAATAATAAATAATAAATAATAAATAATAAATAATAAATAATAAATAATAAATAATAAATAATAAATAATAAATAATAAATAATAAATAATAAATAATAAATAATAAATAATAAATAATAAATAATAAATAATAAATAATAAATAATAAATAATAAATAATAAATAATAAATAATAAATAATAAATAATAAATAATAAATAATAAATAATAAATAATAAATAATAAATAATAAATAATAAATAATAAATAATAAATAATAAATAATAAATAATAAATAATAAATAATAAATAATAAATAATAAATAATAAATAATAAATAATAAATAATAAATAATAAATAATAAATAATAAATAATAAATAATAAATAATAAATAATAAATAATAAATAATAAATAATAAATAATAAATAATAAATAATAAATAATAAATAATAAATAATAAATAATAAATAATAAATAATAAATAATAAATAATAAATAATAAATAATAAATAATAAATAATAAATAATAAATAATAAATAATAAATAATAAATAATAAATAATAAATAATAAATAATAAATAATAAATAATAAATAATAAATAATAAATAATAAATAATAAATAATAAATAATAAATAATAAATAATAAATAATAAATAATAAATAATAAATAATAAATAATAAATAATAAATAATAAATAATAAATAATAAATAATAAATAATAAATAATAAATAATAAATAATAAATAATAAATAATAAATAATAAATAATAAATAATAAATAATAAATAATAAATAATAAATAATAAATAATAAATAATAAATAATAAATAATAAATAATAAATAATAAATAATAAATAATAAATAATAAATAATAAATAATAAATAATAAATAATTTGTTTTGGTGGTCGCTGAGTTTGTTTTGAAGAATCGGTCCAATTCTTCCATCTCTTCCATCCAGCAACTTCTGTAGATGGAACATAATTTTTTGATTTGGTGCTGCCACCTCGAAATGCTTCAAGAGCTTGATATCTTGAGTCCAAGAATGCGTAAAATTCATCAAATCCTTGCACGTCCTTTGGTGTGAGAATATTCTGCTCATATAATTTTCTGCTCTCAAAATTTAGTTTTTTGGTCATAATATGTACTATTATTGGACCTCACGAATCTTTTTTTATTCCGAGGTTAGTAATAGCATGAAGACATTCACGTGTTGTATCTAACATCTCTCGTAGTGCTACTGCTGATTCGGTTTTTAACTCTGGTTGTTGCAATAAAATTTCTAATTGAGTTGAAATGAGCTTCCTCTTGTTGTCATATCTATTAATGAGCAAGTTCCATGCTGTGTTGTAATTGTCATCAGAAATTTGTAAGTGTTGTATTAATTTTGATGCATCTTTGAGTACGCAGGTTTTTAAATATTGCATCTTCTGTGCGTTGCTTAATATGTTGTTGTTGTGTATTAACTTTTTGTAGATGTCGTAGAATGAAATCCATTCATGGTATTTGCCAGAAAATTTTGGAATATCTAAAAATGGCAATTTTAATTCTGGAGAAGATGGACTTGAGATTTTTGATGCTGAGTTTTCTGTGTGAAGTTGTTCTTGCCATGTGATCAATGTTTCTTCAACCAGATCTTCGATCTTGAAGTTCATCGTCATTAGCAAAGGACATGATTATCTCATGTGTGTGTGAAAAATTCTATCATTTCTCAGTTAAGTTTTTTATTTTTAAATTTAAATATGCTTCAGATTTGACCTTTGGAGCTTGATTTATATTAAATATAAAATCTTTAATTATGTCAGCTCTAACCATTTGCATTTTGAGTCTTTGGTCTTGTTCCTCAGACTCTTGTTTTAAGCTAAAGCTACCACGCTCAAAATGTACCAGATGAGATGTGTTTGTATCAAAACTCCAGGTGATTGGTTTTCTAAAAAGAAATTCCTCACTGCTACTTGGTATCGGTGGATTTAGTTCATCATGCTTAGCTTGTATTTGATCTCTATATTTCTTATAATAATCTTAAACCTTTTCAAAAAAATTATTTGTGAAATAAGGGTGCTGTTCTTCGTTGCGATCCCTCTGATCTATAATGTTTTCATGACTGGTTTTGAATTCTATCCAAAATGTATCTAATTGTCTAGAAATCTCTTCCAATTTTTCTCTTTTTATTTGTTGCCGCTCGAGTTTTTCGTAATCAGCTACTGTGTTTTTAATTTTTAAAGACAGCTCATTTTGTTCAAGTGTTAGCTGTGTAAATTCAATATTTGAATGTGTTTTTTCATCCTTGCAGAGCATGTTCTTAAGTTCTGTATATAACGCCTGCGTTTGGCCGTGATGATCATTAACAAAATAAATGTGATTTCCATGTGTTAATGTATAATACTCGACGATTTGTTTGTGACGCTCTGCGTATTCGGCCCAGATTTCCTCTAGTTTTTTCCTTCTTTCTTCATAATATTGTGTAGTTTTTCTGGACTTGCCATCCTTGGAATAATTCCTCTTCATCTTAATGATGCTCTCCGCCAGGCTGGACTGATGTGCTGTGACTTCATCCATTTTTATTGGATAATTTTTTGTACAAGTTATCTGTTCGTATTCCTTTTAAAGCCAGAGTATTCCTCTGCCGAACGATAATCTTGTTAAAGAAATTTAGGATTAATATTAAAAACTCAGATTCCTTTGCAGGAAAGAGTATTCCTCTGCTGAGCAATAATTATGTTTGAAAAATATAGGATTAATATTAAAAACTCAGATTCCTTATCAGGCCAGAGTATTCATCTTCTGAGTTATATTATCTAGAATATGGCGGGTTTGTTTGGAATTATTGGATCAATGAGTGAAGTCACTGATGCTGAATGAACCTCGTGTTGTTATCGCTTGATTTTCTCATCTTGAAGTTCCGTGTAATAAGTTGCCTATCCAACTTAGGCTTAAAGATTTAATTGTTAAACCGTCTTGAGGGACTTCGTGTTTTTTACGCTTGTTTTCACAGCTTGAAGTTCCGTATATTTGGTCGCCTATTCAACTTAGGCTCTAAGGACCATGTTTAATCTTGCGATTAAATAATAGAAATTAATAAAAAAGACAGTTGTAAGTTGTCTAATTTAAATTAATTAAAAGACAGTTGTAAGTTGTCTAATTTAATTTTTATTTACTTTCAGTTCGTACAGTGTTGTAAATACTGTAAGAATGGTAGTCAATATTTAAACTTGTTTGTAGTGTAAATAATTAAACTTTGTTAAAACCAGTCTAGAATACTCTAAACCTGTGTATCAGGTCACTGGTAGTTTAATTAAATGACTTCGATTGTTAGTAAAATTTTACTTCTTATATACTAATTTAATGCAAACTAAGCAAATTGAATTGTTGAAATATAAAAAGTCGTAACTAACAATGACGTTATTCGAAAAATATTAAAGGTGAATGAAATGCTGAATTAACAATATTTTCTTAATATTAAAAATATATTAAAAATTCAAAAGTGAATTAAAATGCTAAATTAACAAGTATTTTCTTAATATTAAAAATATTGAAATAATATAACAAATTAATGAATTTATATTAAAGTGTTGAGTTAACAAATATATTAAATTAATTTGAACTAGTATTATATTATTTATATTAAATTGAATATTTCATAACATAAAGTAACCCTATTTCGTTAATAATTGCGTTTAAAACGTGATGGTTCCGCATATTGTTGGTAATTATAATTTCTTTATTGCATATTATTATATTGACCCGTATCGAATTCTCTTCTATTAAAGTTGTCATTTTGATTGTTTTTACTTTGTGGTTCGATATTATAATTTTTTAATTTCTCTATCATATCATTGATATTTTCCCTTTGTTTGTTGTTATCTGCTTCTCTTGTATTTTTTTGGATTTGTGGGAATATTTCTTTTGCTTTGTTTATCTCTTGTAATTCAATATTAAAATTTGTCATTTGTTCTTTTATGTCATTCATGAAGGCCGTTGTACTTACATTATTTTCTTCTTTAATGATTTCCTTCTTATTTTGCGGTGATGTTTCTTTTATTTTGCTTATATTTTGTAACTCGGTATTAAAGTTTTTCATCTGATCGCGTATTTCTTTCATGAATGTTGTTGGACCTCTTGTTGACCCATTTAATTTTTACGTGAAACTAACTTGTCCCTATCTAATAACTGTTTTAACATGTCCCTTAGTTCGCTTTCTATGTTATTATTCATTATTTTCTCTTCCTCTAATTTTATATGTTGTTTTAATACTGGACTATGTAGACCGTTTCTTAGTGTTTTTAAAGCCATCTAGATCATCATAAAGTCTCTCGATTTTAATTGATTTGATATTGTACCTACTCTTTTTATTATTGATGAAATTCCACCGTGAATTTTGGGCAAAAGTTGCTTCTGTTTTTGTTTTATCGTACCGTCCAACTACGGGATTATCTACTACAATTTCAGGATTCAAGTTTTTTTATAATTTTTATATGAACAACTAGGTTGATTTAAAGGATCTACTATAAGTTCAACAGTTTATATCTCCGCGTGTACCGTTTCTAATAAATTATTGGGACCCGCTAATTCTAATATATTTTTTATACACTTATTTGGATTTAACCTAATACAATCTTTGATTTGCTTTAATACTAATTTACGTGTACCTGGATCCTCTCTAGTTTTGTCTAGAATTTGTGTTACAACCTTCTTTCCTGACCGTAAGATGCGATCCTTGATGATGTGTTCAAGCTGTTTGGCTATTTCCAATTCAAGTAATTCCTGATCTGCTATTTCCCCGTCGGCACTATCGCTACTGTCGTCTCCACTGATGTAAGAAGTACTTGGGCTATCTTCTGAGCCCGATGTATTTTCTGCACTGGTGTCCCGTTCGGACATTAATTTGTTATTATCTCCACACTTTTTTTTCACTTTTTTCTCTGTTTTTTTTTTTTTTTAAATTTTTTCACGTTTCACTTTTCTTTCTTTATTACACTTATTTCTTTCACACACTGTTAGATATTATTTAACTCTTTTTCTATTTTTCTCTTTGCACTTATCTTCTTTATGTTTTCTTTTTCTTTTTTCTTTTTTATTTTTATCTAACACTTTTGGCTATTAATTAACCCGTTTTTTACTTTTCACGATCTCCCTTCTTTTTTTTTTCTTTCTTTTTTGAAATTAGCTGGTCTTATTTTACATTGACCACTACACTTAACTCTGTAAACACTTCTTGCTTTCACTACCGTTACGCGATTTACTTTTCCTTTTTCAAGATTTATTCAACCCGTGCGAAGGGATTTATTATTCTGAATAAATTAACTTGTCCGATTATTTCGCGATTTTTAACTCAAAGTTCCTTATTTCCTTGTATGGATTTACCGGCTGCGCCAAAATTATGTTGTGCGTGGTTTTCCTTTCGAGGGAAAATCACGCGGGTTTGTTTAGGTTTATATCAAATGAAGGAAAAGGAGGCACTTGAGTTTTAAATTAAATACTTAGAGTTTAATTTTAAATATTAAATTTATTTAAAGTATTTAAATTTTACAAATTTTGTTATTAAGTCTTCTCGACTTTCGTGGTCAAAAACTAACTCCCTGATTCTAAGTGAATCAGGCATATTTATTACTTCGGATTAAAAGTCCAACATCAACCAAAATCCCCGCCATCTTTAAGCCATTTCCCCAGTCACGTACTATAATTTAACTTTCCCACATTCTAATATTCTTTCGATCATTAACCCTTATTCATTTCCCGTGTGACAAATTCAAATAATTCATCTCATTTTTACTTCAAATGCTGAAAATGCATTTAATATGATTCTTTTCTAATTGCTGATAATGCAATTTTAATTTTTGTTCTTTTCAATTAGTCCCAATATTGATTTAAAATTATTATTCTTATTTTTCTATTATTATTATTCTTTTAAATCAAAATCAGTCCATAGTCATAGTCTCTTGGACACTTTGAACCTATTCGATTTAACATCAATAATTCCCTAATATTACCCATCTTATTACTAAAACACCGACATAACTATTAGGTCATTCACCCCTGTCTTTCGCACACATTTTAGTTTTACTCAGGTTGCCTCATATCTTCCTATATATATGCAACACATTATTATGTTATAATTTTTATAATCATCTTAATTTTGGACTAAATGCAGTTGAAATCTACTTTATTACTTGTATTCAATTCATGGTTTGCCGAAATTCAGGCACAACACTTGCAAGTGGGTCATTTATATAATTTATTATTTATTATTTATTATTTATTATTTATTATTTATTATTTATTATTTATTATTTATTATTTATTATTTATTATTTATTATTTATTATTTATTATTTATTATTTATTATTTATTATTTATTATTTATTATTTATTATTTATTATTTATTATTTATTATTTATTATTTATTATTTATTATTTATTATTTATTATTTATTATTTATTATTTATTATTTATTATTTATTATTTATTATTTATTATTTATTATTTATTATTTATTATTTATTATTTATTATTTATTATTTATTATTTATTATTTATTATTTATTATTTATTATTTATTATTTTTTTTTTTTTTTTCCCTTCAACTCCTTATGCACAGGGAGTCTTCAAGTAGTTTATATTTCGATCTGTCTTTCGCAATCACTTTGATCTCACTCCATGTTTTTCCAACAATCTTAATTTCATTTTCAATGTTCCTCTTTTCCTCTGCCTTTTTTCCTTTTACCGAATGTGGGATTCCAGTCTATAGCCATTCTGTTGATGTCTTGTTCGTTTCTTCTTAGAATGTGCACTATCCATCTCCATTTTCGGCGCTTGATTTCGGTTTCAGCAGGTGTCTGGTGTGTTCTTGACCAATGTTCTGTGTTAGTTAATTTCTCTGGCCAGAAGATTCCCATGATTCTAAGTAGACATATATTCAGGAAGACCTGTACTTTATTACTTTCTTTGGTAACTTTCCAAGTTTCACAACCATATAGTAGTACAGATTTCACACATGCATTGATTATTCGTATCTTGCTTATTCTAGACATGTGTGAGCTTCGTTAGACTTTGTTTAGCATTTCGTAGTGTTTTCTGGTTTTACTTATTCTGTTGTCTACGTCTTTGCTAGTTCCACCATCTCTAGAGCTATTACTGCTCCCAAGTATGTGAATTCTTGTACTTCTTCTATTGCAAGGTCTCCCAGCTTTATTATCCTTTGGTGTTCAGCTATGCTAGTATTGAATCTCATTATCTTTGTCTTGTTGGTGTTGATTACAAGTCCAAGATTCTTTGCTTCTTTGCTTAGTACTTGTAGTTTCTTTTCCATGTCGTCTCCGGAGTGAGATATTAGACAGATGTCGTCAGCATAGTCTAGATCATTTAATCTTCTTGTTAGGTTCCATTGGATTCTGCCATTGCACTAAGCGTTCATCTTTGAAATTGCTTGATCTAGAGATATTACGAAGAGAAGTGGAGAAGTCCTTCTTTCCACTTATTTGGTATTTTCTTTGTTGTCCAAGTTTCAAGTATTAATGGAAGAATTATTTCTGTCATTGTGGAAGGACTGGCCTTGAGTAGTTCTGGAGCAATTCCATCACTTCCAGCTGCTTTGTTGTTCTTTAGTTTCAAAATTGCTTCTGTAACTTCTTGGCACGTTGGGGGTTCATCATTAATTACCATTGAGGGTGTAGGTACTGCTTCGTCTTCATCTTCACTTTGTTGGTCAATTGGAACATTGGCACTGAAGTTTTCTTCGAATTATTCTTTCCATCTGTTGCGTTGTTGTTCTAAAGATATAATATTTTCATCCTTGTCGCTGATATTGTGTTTGTTTCCTTTCAGATTTTTGACTGCTTTGTAGATATTTCTGCTATCTCTATTTTTCGTAGCAGTTTCAGCTACTTGTACAATGTTGTTCGTGAAATCTCTCTTGTCTTTTCTTGCAGATTTCTTTATTTTCTTGTTTGCAACATTGTATGCAAGGATGTCTTCAGGTTGAGAACACTGATTTATTTTTAGCTTCAGCATTTTTCTTTCCTCGATTAGTGTCGAAGTTGCATTAGAAATCTAGTTTGTGGTGTTTTTCCAAGGATTTCGTCTGCAGTGGTACTTATTATTTTTTGTAATATTTCCCATTTCTTATCAGTTGTTGTTGAGTCTGTGCATAGTTTGGATTTATCATAGTTTTCAATTAGTCTTCGGTCATATAGAGCTAATGTTTCAGTAGCAAACATCATAGTGTTTTCTTTGTTGCTGTGGTTTTCTTCTGCTGGCAGGCTTTATCTTCATAGTTCCTACCAACAGTTGATGGTCGCTGTAGATGTCTGCTCCTTTATATGTTCTTACATCTAGTAGAGATGTTCTTCCATCTCTTGGTAATTGTGATGTGGTCGATTTGGTTTCTTGTTCGACCATAAAGTGACTGCCAGGTATATTTGTGAATATCTTTGTGAGGGAAGCGAGAACCACCAATTACGAATTGTTGCTCCAAGCACAAGTCAATCAAAGATTGACCGTTGTTGTTGCGTGTACCTAGTGCATGTTTTCCCATAATTGTGGATATGTTTGTATTATCGCTCCCTTTTTTGGGCATTGAAGTCACATAACATCATTATTATATCCGTCGCGCGGTACATAAAATTACAATTTTGTGGCAGTTTTTAAAATTTTGGATTTTTTTGGTCTCGGCTGCACATTTTGTACTGAACATTTTTCACCTCCGACCCTTGCAAGTGGGTCATTGGAGCCTTTGAAAGTGAAAATTGTAACTTTTTCCCATATAACAGAGGTACGCCGTAACGCGTCGCTACAGCAAAAAAAAAATTCTTGCCAAATCTATTGGATACATTTTCAAGACAATTAAATTGCAAAGTTTTCTTTATATGTTTCATTTTTTTGCGACACCTGTTCAATCATGAACAGAAAATATAAACACTGCAGTGTAAACACTGCAACAATTCATGTATTATGCAATTATGCATATTACCAGCACTTGATAAGACAATTATAATAATATTAAAGAATTCATGTATTATGCAATTATGCATAAAATTAATATTATTAGAATTCTGTTAAGATAATCTTTAAACAATAATATTTTAGAATTGATGTATTATGCGATTATGTATAAAAATATATCATAAGAATTCATTTTAGATAATATTAAAATATTAATACTTTAATATTTCATGTAGTATGCAATTATGCATAAAAATATATATGAAAATAATTCTTGTGGGAAATTAATTAATCTTACTTTTTAAATGCTTTGTAATCATTTTTTGTATATGTAAACCAAAATTTATTTTGAATAAAATTAGTCTGAAAATAACAATCATAGTGTTATTATTAGCAGCGCAATTGTAGAGAAGGTTCTGGCCCCTATACAGTGGGATTACAATTGTGCCAACAAATTACCTAAAGATTTGGACTTACAAACCAAATCTTTTCATGGTCCTTCGAGCCTAAGAAGAACATGGCGTCCATCGAGTTAACAACAGCCAACCGATGAGATTAAGAAGAAAAGGCGTCCATCGAATTATCAGCAGCCAACCGATGGGATATAGTTCTTCGAGTCAAGAAGAACTAAACGAACTTCGAGTTATCAAGAACTAACGAATAAAAAAAGAAAATAATCCAAAATTTCCTACCATAAATTGTTTTCTTAGAAAAGGGAATACCTTCCCCAGCTTGCTGGAATTACTAAGTAAAATACATCCTTTTCCAATTAAAAAATTGTTTGATCTCACACAGAAGAATATTCTGGTCGTTTACGGAATTACTGAGAATCAACATTACACAAAATTCCAACTCTCCTACCTAGAATTATTGATCTTAGTCAGAGGAATACTCTGGTCGTTTACGGAATAACTAAGAATCAATAATTTCCATATTTAAAATAATTAAATGCAATATCTAAAATGAACCAAAGAAACAGAAACTTGAGGAGCCTAAGAAGAATGGGATAATCAACCCAATATAGACACTGTTAAAAATGGAAATGTGGAAGAAAAAAGAAACAGAAACTTGAGGAGCCTAAGAAGAACGGGATAATCAACGCAATATAGATACTGTTAAAAAATGGAAATGTGAGAGGAAAAGCATTTGAATTGGATAAATATTTATTAAAATTTGAGAAAAACCAACACCAAATTTCTGAAATCTTTTAGTACTAATTTCAACACTGATAAGAAGAACTACAGTACCTACAAGAAAAATACATGACAAATATTTTTGTTAAACAAGAATACCCTACAAATATTCTTGACAAGACGAACCAAAGTATATACCACAAAAATACACTACAAGTATTTTTGGTCAATAAAAACATTACAAATTTTTTTGTTCAAAACATTACTTATTACAACCAATAGAATAAGTATATATAGAAATTCAATAAAAGCAATGAAAACAATAAATATTCCAAGATGAAAGCAAAACACTAAAAAAAAACACCCGAATTAGTATTGCAATAATTTGGCCCCCCGAACCATGCTTGCTTTTTTCAAAAGCAAGCAGATTATTAAAACAGCTACAAATTGGTGGCTTAGAAAATTGAACGCAAAACTTATGAAATTTCTCAATCAAACAACAACGCAGATTGAAGGCTTTATTAAATTTTACAACTTAGAGTCGAACAACAAAAGATTTGTACATAAACTTCTTGATCGAACAACAGCGCAGATTGAAGACTTTATTAAATTTTACAACTTAGAGTCGAACAACAAAAGATTTGTACATAAACTTCTTGATCGAACAACAACGCAGATTGAAGGCTTTATTAAATTTTACAACTTAGAGTCGAACAAAAAAAGATTTGTACATAAACTTCTTGATCGAACAACAGCGCAGATTGAAGACTTTATTTAATGCTACATCTTGGAGTCGAACAACAACAGATTCTGCATAAACTTTCAATTAAACAACAACTATAATTGAACACTGTGATGAGATGCCAGTTCAACAAAGCAACAAGAAATTATATCGTCGTTTTCTATCAAAAGAACATTAATTGATCAATTTCAATAATCAAAATGTTTGCAAAAATTTATCATACACATGTGACTGACAACGGTGAGCAGAACTGGTCTAACTAAAAAAAGTATGCAGAGAAACCTGCCATCAACTCAGAATTACTTGGCCAAGGATTCTACCATTCCACGAGGTTAATATTAGTGCATTGATAACAACCACAACTAATGATGCCACGGAACAATATTTAAGAGTTATCAAGCTGTGCTCATCACTGAAGATATAGCAAAACAATTGAGATTAAAAACACAACCTACCTATGTTCCAATTACTGGAATGAAAGGTACCACAAAAATATCAGCACTTGTCTTTACAGCTCTATCACAACTAGAACATCAGATAAAGAAGCCGATAACAAAAATAACTTCATTTCCAATTGGGGAACAAATTGAAGAAACTGTAATAAAAGTTAAGAATTCTCATCATCACAATAAGATCCACAACAGGTGGTAACATAAGGACACCAAATTCAGTAAAGTTAGAATATTTCCGTCCTTGTCGCTGATCTGAGGTATATTGATTTTGTTTTCTTTCAGATTTTTGACTGCTTTGTAGAAATTTCTGCTATCTCTATTTTTCGCAGCATTTTTTTAGTGCATGTTTTCCCATAATTGTGGATATGTTTGTATTATCGCTCTCTTTTTTGGGCATTGAAGTCACATATCATTTTTATTATATCCGTCGCGCGGTACATAAAATTACAATTTTGTGGCACTTTTAACAATTTTGGATTTTTGGGTCTTGGCTGCACATTTTGTACTGAACATTTTTCACCTCCGACCCTTGCAAGTGGGTCATTGGAGCCTTTGAAAGTGAACATTGTAATTTTTTCCCATATAACAGAGGTACGCCGTAACGCGTCGCTACAGCAAAAAAAAATTTTGTTGCCAAATCTATTTCATACGTTTTGAAAACAATTAAATTACGAAGTTTTCTATATATGTTTCATATTTTTGCGACACCCCTAAGTGGGTCATTTTGACGTCGCGTGGTACATAAAATTACAATTTTGTGGCACTTTTTACAATTCTGGATTTTTTTTTGGTATCTGATGCTTGTCGACCATAGGCAAAAAATCGACTCCAGGGGCGCGCTTCTGTAATTATGACAAGTCGTATTTTAGTGAGAAATCGACGAGATATGATTATTTATTATTTTTAATTTATTATTTATTATTTATTATTTATTATTTATTATTTATTATTTATTATTTATTATTTATTATTTATTATTTATTATTTATTATTTATTATTTATTATTTATTATTTATTATTTATTATTTATTATTTATTATTTATTATTTATTATTTATTATTTATTATTTATTATTTATTATTTATTATTTATTATTTATTATTTATTATTTATTATTTATTATTTATTATTTATTATTTATTATTTATTATTTATTATTTATTATTTATTATTTATTATTTATTATTTATTATTTATTATTTATTATTTATTATTTATTATTTATTATTTATTATTTATTATTTATTATTTATTATTTATTATTTATTATTTATTATTTATTATTTATTATTTATTATTTATTATTTATTATTTATTATTTATTATTTATTATTTATTATTTATTATTTATTATTTATTATTTATTATTTATTATTTATTATTTATTATTTATTATTTATTATTTATTATTTATTATTTATTATTTATTATTTATTATTTATTATTTATTATTTATTATTTATTATTTATTATTTATTATTTATTATTTATTATTTATTATTTATTATTTATTATTTATTATTTATTATTTATTATTTATTATTTATTATTTATTATTTATTATTTATTATTTATTATTTATTATTTATTATTTATTATTTATTATTTATTATTTATTATTTATTATTTATTATTTATTATTTATTATTTATTATTTATTATTTATTATTTATTATTTATTATTTATTATTTATTATTTATTATTTATTATTTATTATTTATTATTTATTATTTATTATTTATTATTTATTATTTATTATTTATTATTTATTATTTATTATTTATTATTTATTATTTATTATTTATTATTTATTATTTATTATTTATTATTTATTATTTATTATTTATTATTTATTATTTATTATTTATTATTTATTATTTATTATTTATTATTTATTATTTATTTTATTTTTTTTCCCTTCAACTCCTTATGTGGAGCACAGGGAGTCTTCAAGTAGTTTATATTTCGATCTGTCTTTCGCAATCACTTTGATCTCACTCCATGTTTTTCCAACAATCTTAATTTCATTTTCAATGTTCCTCTTTTCCTCTGCCTTTTTTCCTTTTACCGAATGTGGGATTCCAGTCTATAGCCATTCTGTTGATGTCTTGTTCGTTTCTTCTTAGAATGTGCACTATCCATCTCCATTTTCGGCGCTTGATTTCGGTTTCAGCAGGTGTCTGGTGTGTTCTTGACCAATGTTCTGTGTTAGTTAATTTCTCTGGCCAGAAGATTCCCATGATTCTACGTAGACATATATTCAGGAAGACCTGTACTTTATTACTTATTTCTTTGGTAACTTTCCAAGTTTCACAACCATATAGTAGTACAGATTTCACACATGCATTGATTATTCGTATCTTGCTTATTCTAGACATGTGTGAGCTTCGCCAGACTTTGTTTAGCATTTCGTAGTGTTTTCTGGTTTTACTTATTCTGTTGTCTACGTCTTTGCTAGTTCCACCATCTCTAGAGCTATTACTGCTCCCAAGTATGTGAATTCTTGTACTTCTTCTATTACAAGGTCTCCCAGCTTTATTATCCTTTGGTGTTCAGCTATGCTAGTATTGAATCTCATTATCTTTGTCTTGTTGGTGTTGATTACAAGTCCAAGATTCTTTGCTTCTTTGCTTAGTACTTGTAGTTTCTTTTCCATGTCGTCTCCGGAGTGAGATATTAGACAGATGTCGTCAGCATAGTCTAGATCATTTAATCTTCTTGTTAGGTTCCATTGGATTCTGCCATTGCACTAGGCGTTCATCTTTGAAATTGCTTGATCTAGAGATATTACGAAGAGAAGTGGAGAAGTCCTTCTTTCCACTTATTTGGTATTTTCTTTGTTGTCCAAGTTTCAAGTATTAATGGAAGAATTATTTCTGTCATTGTGGAAGGACTGGCCTTGAGTATTTCTGGAGCAATTCCATCACTTCCAGCTGCTCTGTTGTTCTTTAGTTTCAAAATTGCTTCTGTAACTTCTTGGCACGTTGGGGGTTCATCATTAATTACCATTGAGGGTGTAGGTACTGCTTCGTCTTCATCTTCACTTTGTTGGTCAATTGGAACATTGGCACTGAAGTTTTCTTCGAATTATTCTTTCCATCTGTTGCGTTGTTGTTCTAAAGATAGAATATTTTCATCCTTGTCGCTGATATTGTGTTTGTTTCCTTTCAGATTTTTGACTGCTTTGTAGATATTTCTGCTATCTCTATTTTTCGTAGCAGTTTCAGCTACTTGTACAATGTTGTTCGTGAAATCTCTCTTGTCTTTTCTTGCAGATTTCTTTATTTTCTTGTTTGCAACATTGTATGCAAGGATGTCTTCAGGTTGAGAACACTGATTTATTTTTAGCTTCAGCATTTTTCTTTCCTCGATTAGTGTCGAATTTGCATTAGAAATCTAGTTTGTGGTGTTTTTCCAAGGATTTCGTCTGCAGTGGTACTTATTATTTTTTGTAATATTTCCCATTTCTTATCAGTTGTTGTTGAGTCTGTGCATAGTTTGGATTTATCATAGTTTTCAATTAGTCTTCGGTCATATAGAGCTAATGTTTCAGTAGCTTTTAGTTTGCAAACATCATAGTGTTTTCTTTGTTGCTGTGGTTTTCTTCTGCTGGCAGGCTTTGTCTTGATAGTTCCTAAGTAGTTAGTAGACACTACAGACTTAAGTTTTTGAAGAGAAAGCGAGATAAAAACTCTATATAGAAAAAATGGTTGTTGTTGTTGTGCTCCATGTGGACACTAGCGATTTAACTTTTGCAAGAGTAAGTAGGATAAAAAAAAAAGGTCTCGCTCTGTCATAGTAAATTTGTGTTGTTGTTGTAGATGATATCATTTATTTTTAGATTTGTATTGAAGAATCATATATAAATTTTTGTATGTATGACCATATGCAAAAAAAAATTGTATGGAAAAAAGAAGAAGAAGAAGAAGAAGAAGAAGACGAAGAAATAATTTTGGTGTTAAGTTATGTAGAGAAAAAAAATAGAAATATTTTTGTTTATAAATTTTAAAAATTGTATGAAGAAATATATATAGGGGACACTAACGATTTAACTTTTTGAAGTGCAAGTGAGATAAAAAATATCTCGCTCGCACATTTATATGAAAAAATATTTTATAATTTTAAAAAAATGGTATGATAGAAATATATATGGGTACACTAGCGATTTAACTTTTTGTAGTGTAAGCGAGATAAAAAATATTTCGCTCACACATTTATATGAAAAATAATTTTGTATGAAAAAAGTGGACGATATCGTACGCAAAGAAGAAGAAGAAGAAGAAGTAAATATGCTTATTTTGTATATAAATTTTAAAAATTGTATGATAAAGATAGATATGGGGTGACACTAGCCATTTAACTTTTTGTAGTGTAAGTGAGATAAAAAATATTTTGCTCGCACATTTATATGAAAAATAATTTTGTATATAATATTTACAAATTGTATGAAAAAAAAAAAAAGTGAACTATATCGTATGCGATAGTAGTTGTTGTTGTTGTATTTTTTTTTTTTTTTGCTTTTACGTCATCTCGGAAGAGAAAAGAAGAAGAAAATAAGAAAATAATTTTACGATTTTTATTTTTTTGTTTGGGTTGTTGTTCTTGTAATTTTTATTTTTGATGTACACATATCGTATATGAAATTTTTTTTTATATGATTAATTTTTTTTTTTTATGAATGAATGAATGCGTAAAATGTTTGTTAAACCTTAAATATGTAATAGGTTTTCAGATTCGAGAAGAAGAAGAAAAAGATAATTGATAGTAATTAAAGGAATATTTTTTTTTTCTTTGATAATTTTAATTATAAAATTAGTAGAAAGAAAAGTATTAATGTTTTTTTTTTGCAAAGAATAAAAAGTTCATTTATTTTATTTGTATAAACAAACAAACTAAATGCATATGTTGTTCTTATTGCTGTTGTTGTTGTTAAATTTACACATGCTGTTTTGAAATATTTGTTTTTATAAAAATTATATTTTTATGAATGAGTTCAACGACATATTATAATAGGTTTTCAGATTTAAGAAGAAGATATTTAATAGTATTTTACGATTTTTGATATTTTTAAAAATGGTTTTTTATTTGTATTTGTTGATGCTCAGCTGGTTAATGGTAACATGATATAACATGTTCATAAATTCTTAAATATTTTGATTTTTTTATTGTTACAAAAAAAAAATAGTTAAAAATATTAGGATAAAATGATAATTATTAATATTATTATTAGAAAACATTGTATTAATTTTATAATACATTGTTATAATTTATTGTTATTGTTATTCTTCTAAAAAGATTTTCTTTATGTAAATATAAAATTTTTAATCTGAAATGTTATGTCTAATATTTCAGAAAATGTTATTTTTGCATTATTAGATATTTTAAAAAGTGATTACAGCTAGAAAATGATGATCATTAATATTATTATTATTAGAAAACATTGTATTAATTTTATAATACATTGTTATAATTTATTGTTATTGTTTTTCTTCTAAAAAGATTTTCTTTATGTAAATATAAAATTTTTAATCTGAAATGTTATGTCTAATATTTCAGAAAATTATATTTTTGCATTATTAGATATTTTAAAAAGTGATTACAGATAGAAATAGTTAAAGAAAAATATAATAGTATAGGGTGTTCCTTATAAAAAATTTCTGTACAAAGAAATGTTTGTATTACGAAAAAATAGTGAGATTTTTTTATTAATACAAATAAATAAATAATAAAAATTTAGCACAATATAATTATATTTTTTTTAAAAAAAATATATAAATACAATTATATATATATAAATATATATATATATTTATATATTTATTTAGAATAAAAGAGTAATATTTATTTTGAATTTAAATAATATATATAATTGTTTTTAATTATTTATTCTATTTTTATGAAACGTACTGTATTAAAAAGTATTAGTTTTTTTTTGTTGTGTGTGACTTCTGTATATAAAGTGAAAAATTTTAAATAATTATTCATTCTAAGTTTGTGAAAGTTTTAAAAATGTTGTTTTTATATGTGATTAATATTGTTATGATACTAGCGGTAGTATTTACCGATAGTATTAATGGTGGCTCTGGGGGTAGGTTATTTTTTTGTGTTGGTGAAAAAATTTAAAAATATATGTTTTTTGTTTTATTTGTTTTTTGATTTATATGTTTTTTTTTGTTTTATATGTTTTATGTTCTGTGTTTGTCCTCAGACCTGGTTCGGTTTTTTTCTTTACTGGTTCTTTTTTCTTAGTCATATTTTAAATTAGAAATTTTATAATAGATAAAAAAGGTCCTATTTTTTTTTTATAAAACTAAATAAACTTAATGATGAGAAAAATATAATGTCAAATTTTTTGTTTAAGAAAAATAATCATAATTTAAAAAAGTATTAATAAACTAAATGATGAGAAAAGAAATCATTAAATGATATTATAAAATTTGTAAATTTTCTTTATTTGTTTTCGTGACCCGAAAAAAATGTATAAATAGGGTGATGCGTTTAAATTTTCTTTTAATTAGTATTATCCATTATGTAGATAAACTTTATAATTTATAATCAAAAGTTTTATTTGAAGTTTACTTTTTTTATTTTGAAGTGTAAAAAATAATTTTATAATTTAATAACTTTATGCGTTTGTTTTTTTCTTAACAAAAGTTTTTTTTTATTTTGAAGTGTAAAAATAATTTTATAAAAGTGATTGTGCGTTTGTATTTTTTTTTTGTTTTCTTAACAAAAGTTTTTGTGAATTTATGTAATAATAAAACAAAATAAAAAATGGAAAATAATAATTTTATAAACGAAGTGAGAAAGATATTACATGAAAATAACAAAACTAGTGATTTTTTTGAAATGAACAAAAAGATTTTTAATATAATAAGTGAAAATCTAAAAAAAAAAATAATTGAATTTGATAGTGATGAACAAAGAAAAACTTTTCTAAAAATATTCCATGAAATTTTTAGTCCAGAATTAGTTAAAGAAACATTTTTTAATCTTTTACCTGACAGTCCTGTAACTGTGGAACAATGTAATTTACATAATAGTATTTCCACTGTTTTATCACTAGTGTTATCTTTCACTATTACAAAACCAACTCAAACAACAACAACAACTACAACAACTCCATCAACACATGCAGCAATAACAACATCACCAATACCTGTGTCAACAACAACAACGTCAGCAGACGTATCAACATATAAATCAACTACAACAACAACAACAACAAGAACTCCATTAACAACAACAACAGCAACGACAACAACAACAACAATAACAACAGCCACAACAACAACACCAGCAATAACAACAGTGTCAGCAACATCAACAATGATAGGAGGAGGTAAAAAAACAAATTTTATTAAATTAATTAGCAATAGTAATGTTTATAATCAAAAATTTAAAATACGTATGAATGTACATGTTTTTAAATTTATAAACATTCCTAAAATTATTACCCGATTACCTCAATATTTAAATGAGGCTTTTTCGGAAATAGTAAAAATAATAACGCATAATACCAAGCCTCACTATAAAATAGGTATAACTATTTCAATTCCGGGAATTGAAAATAGTAAACCTATAGGTATTAATTTTATGAATGTTTCGGATTTTAAAGCTGAAATTATTAATCGTTTATTATTTCAAGTAGCACAATCAAACACCAATTTTTTAATTACAGACAATTTAGAATTTAGTTCACAAGTTTTAGAGATTTTAAACGGTACGGGTAGAAATTTACAAATTCGCTTAATGTCTAATAATGCTATTTTAAATGATAAACGATCATTAACTCAGTTATGCCTAACGTCCTATATATAGAACACATGAATCCTGAATTATTTGTATATATTAAATACGAAAATTTCACTCCTTACGGTACTTTATTTACGCGTTGCATTATAATTGTTATTTCTAGTCAGTCTTTCGACAAAGAATGTTTGTAGAAAAATTATTAAAAAAAAATATAATCTAATAAAAATCAAAAAATGGCTAATTGGTGTCGGGCTTTTCAAAAGTAAGTTTAATTAAATTATACAGAAGGTGTTTGCAGAATATCTATATAAAAAAAAAAATCCTCTCTAGGAAATTTTTAGGCATATCTGAGTTAATTGATATTCAAATAAAGGATAACCCCAAGTATTGTTTACCTATAGCCTTATTAATCGGTAAATGTATTGCCGATAATAATAAACAATTAATTAAAAAATATAAAATAAATGAAAAAATATTATTAAAAGATATTAAATTATTAATGAAAAAAGCTAAAATTGATATTGATGATAAATATGGTAGTTTCATACCACAATTATATGTTTATCATAAAATTTTAAGCGAATATAATTTAGTAGTTTATAATAATAAAAATGATTCGTTTAGTAAACTGTTCAAACAGTTAACTAGAAATAAAAAATGTAAAGGTTCTATTATGATATTCTTTTTTGAGGACATTCAACATTTTACGGCTTTAACTACGGTAAAGGGTTTCTTTGGTAAAAAATATTTATGCAATTTCTGTCTAGAATTATACAATAAGGTAAATTTGCATAAGTGTGAAGAACAGTGTAGTTATTGTTTTACAACACCGCCTTGTCATTACAATATTAAAGATAAGAGAATATGTTTAGATTGTGATAGATATTTTAAAGATGCTAATTGTTTTAATAATCATAAAACAAATAAGACATGTGAATTGGTAAAATTTTGTAAAAAATGTCACAAATTAATTGATATGAAAAAACGGGAAAATGTAATACATAATTGTGAGGAGAAAAAATGTGACATTTGTTATAAAATTGTTTTACCCTCACATAAATGTTTTGTACAACCTTATAAAAAAAAAAGTCCGTCCAAATTTATTATTATTTTTTTTGATTTGGAAACAACTCAAAATACTTCTTATAATATGATAAACAATAGTTTTATTCATATACCCAATTTATGTATTGCTCAAATGGTATGTAATTTATGTTTTCTAGAAGAAGATAAAAACTATAAATGTTCTATTTGTATAAATAGAGAACATATTTTTGAAAATGATGATGATGGTAACTGTATAAAAAAATTTATAGATTTTTGTGAAATATTTCGATCACATGTTTTTAAAGTTTATTGTTTTGCTCATAATTTAAAAGCGTTTGATGGTCATTTTATAATAACAGAATTAGCTTTACGTGATAAAAAAATTGAAACCATTATGACGGGTATGAAAATATTAAAAATAATTTATAATAGTCATTTGATATTTTTAGATTCATTAAATTTCTTACCTATGCCTCTATCAAAATTTCCAAAAACTTTTGGCTTTAAAGATTTATATAAATTTGATTATCCTCATTTATTCAATACAAATGAAAATTATAATTATGTAGGATGTATTCCCTCTAAGAAATATTTCATAACCAATAATATAAATGATGAAGCCTTAGAAACATTTAATAAATGGCACCAGCAAAAAATTGATTCTAATTACATATTTAATAATCGAAAAGAATTAATAAAATATTGTTCTGAAGATGTTACAATATTACGTTTAGGTTGTTTAAAATTTATGGATGATTATTTAAAAATAACATCTGTTAATCCATTATTGGAATGTTTCACATTAGCACAAACTGTAATGACAGTGTTTAGAAAAAATTTTTTAAAAGAAAATAATTTAGGTGTTATACCCAATGACTTTTACAATGTTTACAAATTTCAATCTTTTATTGGTTATAAATGGTTAATTTATCAAAATTTAGAATGTAATAATAAAATTAAATTTGAGGTACCTATACCTAATACTAATTTTATTGTTGACGGTTATAATAGTGAAGAAAACATTGTTTATGAATTTTTAGGTTGCTATTACCATTATTGTAAAAAATGTTTTTTATTTAAAAATAACGTAAATGAAAATTTAGCATTTAATGAAAAATATTCAAATATGAAACATAGATTTTATATTTTGAAGGAATTAGGTTATAAAATAGTAAAAATTTGGGAATGTGATTTTAATAAATTTTTAAAAGATAATCCTGAAATTGATAAAAAATTAGACAATAATCCACAAATTCTTTTTGGTCCTTTATATCCTCGCCATGCAATATATGGTGGTCGTACAGAAGTATTTAATTTGTATCGTAAAGTAGAAAAAAATGAGAAAATTAAATATTTAGATTTTACTTCTTTGTATCCTTTTGTGAATAAGTATGGTGAAAATCCTGTAGGACACCCGGAAATATTTAAAGGTGAATTAGAATGTGATAAAGTAGAGGATTTAAAATTAGTAAATGGCCTTATAAAATGTATGATATTACCACCAACAAATTTACACATACCTGTTTTGCCCTATAGAATTCATGATAAATTATTGTTTACCTTGTGTAGAACATGCAGTGAACAATATAATATTACAGGTGAATGTTTACATAATGATTTTGAAAGAAGTTTAGTGGGTACATGGGTAATATCAGAAGTTAATCTTGCTTTATCAAAAGGATATACAATTCTTAAAAAAATAGAAATTCGGGTTTATGAGATAGAAAAATATTGTCCCATTAAGAAAGAAGGCGGTGTTTTCACAGAATATATGAATTGTTTTATGAAATTAAAACAAGAAGCTAGTGGTTATCCAGATACAATTCTAAATATAGAACAACAACAGGCATTTATTAAAGAATTTTATGAAAAAGAAGGTATTTTATTAGACGCAGAACAAATAAAAAATAATCCATCAAAACGTAACATTGCTAAATTATCTGCTAACGCTCTGTGGGGTAAATTTGTTCAAAATACACAAAATTCAACAACAACATTTATTAATAGTAATGATGAATTATATGATATTATTTCATCACCAGGTGTAGAATTAATTTATTGTCTACCTATTGGAGATGATAAGTTATTTTTGAATTGGAAATTTGCAAATAAAGAATTATGTGAAACACCATAACATGTTTCCTTAGCAATAGGTGCTTTTACAACAGCAAACGCACGCATTAAATTATATAAAGAATTAGAAAAATTAGGCGAAGATATTTTATATTGTGATACGGATAGTGTAATTTTTATTGAAAAAAATGGTGTTGAAAAAATACAAACAGGCCGTTTTTAGGTGATCTAACAAATGAGTTAATAGAATATGGAGCAAATGCTTACATTTCTGAATTTGTAAGCACAGGCCCCAAATGTTACGCTTATAAAGTAATAAACCCCGACAGTAACATTATTTTTGAAGTAGCCAAATGTAAAGGTATAACTTTATCTATAAAAAATAAAAAAATTATAAATTTTACCTCTTTAAAATCAATGGTCACTGACGCTGATGATGAAGGTTACAGAACAGTTACGGATAATAAAAAAATTAAAAGAAGAAAAATTTTCAATATCATAACAGAACCTGAAAAAAAAACAGTCGGTTTCACTTATACAAAACGTATTTGTTTCAATGATTTTACGACAAAGGCTTATGGGTTTAAAAAATAACAAAATTGTGATAATTGATTTTTAATTTAAAAATTTTTTATTATTATTATTAATATTACAATACAATTGATTTTTTTTTATTATTTTTTTTTTTATTATTATTTTTTATTATTTTTATTTTTTTATTTATTTTCTTTATTTATAGTTCTAATGTATCCTAAGTTAATTTGTAAACACAATTATAATATAGAATTTAAAAGAAATAATAATAAATTTTTTCAAATGTATACATTTATAAAATATTATGAAAAAATAAAAAAAAAATTATTTTAAAATATAAACCATTTTTTTTTTTTTAAAAAAACTTAGAAATTTTAAAACTTATAAGTGTTTTAATAATAATCTTCTACCTACACACGTCTAAAATTGTGCTGTTTCGCTTTATGATTGATACTTATTACATACTCCAAACCCTTTACGGCTCGAACGTGAGGACATTCCGGATACCAAAAGGCGTGTTCCTCCCAAGGGTCATCCGTGGCATTCCAATCACTGAGCACGCCCATGCAATTGAAACAGCGAACTTTGTCACAAACCCCCGTATAAAAAAACCCAGCAATCGCTAGGTCAACAGGATCAACACCTTCCTTTGGCCAGTATTTGTAACTCCGTAATCTATTTCTCATGTACTCCATTCCTTCAGGCAACAAGTCCATTAGAGGAAATCTGTGGTATGTTGAAGAAGAAGCTGCATTTGGTGATGATGATGGTGATAATAATGATGGGCATCTACGGTGACCCCCCGCTACAGAGTCCATCTCGACACCACTGTCAACACTACTGTGTTTACCGTTAAACATTTTTCTTTTGTTTTTTTTAAAAAAACGTTTAAACTTTATTTTTTTGTTTTACCACTTATTTAATTTCAAGAACAAGCAAACAAACAAACAATTTAATTGTTTAAAATAAACTGATAAAATTATGGATTTTTCATTAGGTTTTTATACATAAAATTTAGATTCTCCCCACCACTCTATTATAAATAGTTTAATATGAACTGTTATTGCATTATTGCAACAGAAAATGTCTCGGCAGGAGGTAGTTGCAGAGTTGCATAAAAGTGTAAGAAAAAATTTTCCCCGCCGTCGCGTTGTTATTACTAAAATAGATAACACCTGGCAAATGGATATTGTCGATATGTCTATGTTTAAAGATGAAAATAAAAATTATAAATACTTACTAACTGTTATCGATATTTTCTCAAAATATGCGTGGGCAATACCTGTTCAAATAAAAAGTGGACCTCTAATTTCAAAAACAGTTGAAGATATTTTCAAGAAAAGTAAACGAATACCTAGCAATATACACACGGATTTCGGAACAGAATTTTACAATAAGGATTTCAAACAATTAATGAAAAAATATAATATTAATCATTATTCTACATATAGTATATTGAAGGCAAGTATAGTTGAAAGATTTAATAGAACCTTGAAAACATTAATGTGGAAAATGTTTAGTTTTAATGGAAACTATAAATATTTAGAAAATTTACCTAAATTATTATACGAATATAATCATCGTAGACATAGAACAATAAAAATGTCCCCCACAGAGGTAAACAAAAAAAATGAAAAAATACTTCAGCAAACGGTTTTTAAATATAAGCCAAATCTAGCTAAAAATAAATATAAAATTGGCGATATTTGCCGTATTAGCCGTTTTAAGAAGCATTTTGAGAAATCATATACCCCCAACTGGAGTAATGAATTATTCAAAATCATTCATGTACAATTTAAAAGAGCCTGTTACTTATAAAATAGAAGATTATAAAAAGAGGAAAATTGCTGGTTGTTTTTATGAATATGAATTACAAAAAACTAAACATCCTAATATTTATTTAGTCGAAAAAGTATTAAAAAGAAAGGGAAATTCTGTGTTTGTACGCTGGTTAGGATTTGGCGCTGAAGATGACTCATGGATTAATAAAAAACAATTAATATAAAAAAAAATATATGTGTAAAAAAAAAACAATTATAATATTATTTTGAATAAAAATATTTTTATTTATTTTAAAAAGAAAAAATACATGTTTTTTATTTTTTTTTTTTTAGTTATTCGTTATAAAATTACAGATATTGGTGTAAAAATCTTGAACAATTTTTTTATTACAGAGGATCGGTAATTCATTGAATAATCGTGAAAAATTACATGTTGTGAATCCCTCTTGTATAGGCATGAAAAATTCTTGTTGTGTTAATTTGAAGTCATTTTTTCCAATACATTTTTCCAAATACATCTGATAAAAAGTTGATATCTCGTTGCATGATATTTTATAATAATGAATCACCATATTTAAAAATGGAGCTAAATCGTACATTTTCTTCCATTCATCTGCAAATAACACAATTTTTTTCTTTGATCCTTCACGTGATACAAAACATTTATCTCCTCTACGATGAGACAATTTAAAGATGCAATTAGAGGTACTGCTTGTTGAAATAATGTCACCTCCATTTTCTGGTTTTTCAAATAATTGAAAATATTTTTGTATCGGTTCCAGATTTACAAAAATTGTATGCCAGTCATCCCACATGAATGTTTGAAAAACACCATTTTTATATAATATAATTTCAAAATTAAGTGTTTCCACATTATAGCCAATACTTATATGACACTTGTGTGTATTGTTTAAAAAGTATGTATATGACAATAATAAATCAGGTATTATTATTTTATTTTTTTTTGTTTTACCATTATTTTGTTGATAATTATCATAATCCTCATCCAACTCTCCTTCCTCTTCTTCATGTACCTTGTTGATATTATTGAAAATATTATTATTATTTTCCATCTTTTCTTTTAACACTTTTAAGAACACAATTGTAACTGATTATTTTTACGTTTAATTTTCAGTATTTATATTTTTTTTTTGTGTTTTTCCGTTTTAATTTCTTCTTCTTTTTATAAAAATATTTTTAAACATTATACTAATTTTTTTATCGTTTTCTAAAAATCCAGAGTTTTTAAACATTTTTATAAAAGTTTTCATGGATTTTCCTTTACATCTATGCAATAAATACATGCAACAATATTTTCCGCAATAATCTGTAAACGCACTTTGAAGTTGTTTATCATTGTATGTGTATCTTTTACTGTTTTGTTGTATAAATCTTTTAAAATATTTATTTGCGGGGGGTCGCCCGTAAGAATCGAAAAATTCAGCATTCCCATTACGCGTGAAAAAAATTGCTATCCAATGTGTACCGGGATTATTTGCTCTGTCTGTATTTACAACAAAACACGCTGGTTTCTTATGAATATATTTAGGTAATTTATCTAAGGGAAATATACCTTGAAAATATTTTTTTGAATATTTATTTGATAATAAATATCTATGTATCTCTAAAGTATTCATCCTAGAATATTTACTTTTATTTACTGTGTTCTATTTATATATTATGGTCTCAATACATCAAAACATTTCTGTTTTTATCAATTTCGAGAGAAGCGTCAAACTCTAAATAAACCAAACATGTAATAGTAGTATTTAAAGACGTATCTAATCTTGCTTCTAATCGTATATTTCCTTGATTTTGCAATGATGAACAATTAGAATTTCCGGCCATGTCTGAACTAAGGTCAAACGCTAACATGAAATAACCCCTACTATACATATCTTTAGTTATCATATTGCCTTGAAAGGTATGTAAAATACCTGTCGCCGAAAATAATGTAGCATAGGCTCTTGCACACTGATCATTATTAAAATCTGTATGTATACCCTCAATTGGTGTTGGCGAACCATTAACATATAATGAAAATGATGTTAACTTATTATGTTTAAAGTTATAGGGATTTTTTTTCTTTACACCTATATATGAATCATTGTCAACCATTAAAAATATTAAACTTGAGGGTAATTGTCCCAACACAATATTATCAAGGTTGAAACTATTAACCTTCGCTGGTATTGTAAAATTTTTAATTTCACATCTTTTATAATGATATTTAGCATTTGTATGCTCTAACATTTTATGATGAGCAATAAGTATACCAGGATTTATGGTACAATGTTTCACATATAACGTAGCTTCTACAATTTTTACAAAACAACCGTCATCTGTCTGATCAAACAATAAAATAAATTCGGGTTTATTCAAAGTTAAAGTTATACGTAAATCAACATTGTTTAATAATAAAAGGGGTTGATTCAGAATATCAGCATGTAATTTACCATACAGGTCAATAACATTACTATTTTTTAATGCTAATTTTCTTTTAACATCTAATGAACTTAAGTTATCTAAAGTTTTTGAATCATTTCCCCAACCAGCTAATTCAAGATGTGTTTTAAAAGCATCATCCCCATAATTCAATAAGGATTCAATATATGCACGATAACTATAATTTCCATCAGATGTATTTACAGATTTTCCATTTAAAGAAATATTTACTTGACGAAATAACGAATGAAGGATATTATTACAAATAGTTGGTTGATTAGCATCACTTTCCTTATAAACACTACCATCACTTTTAAGTATCTGTATTTTTACCAATATATTAATAGATTGTAAATCTATGTATGTGTCTGCATGGCTTTGACAAGAAAATTCTATTACAGATTGATTTTCTAAGCTTGTTAGGGGTTTATAAGAAATCTCCTCTGTTTTTATAATATTTGTTTGAATATTTCGAGGTCTAAACAAGTCTAATTCAGTTTTCATACATTCAACAAAAGCCATTTTATTGATTTTAATTTAATTTAAGAAAAAATGTCAAGAATTCGTTCTTTTTTATTTTTACGATTTTTTTGTTTCTTTTTTTTTTTGTTCTTGATACTTGCACGTATCTTTAATGATTGACCCTTTTCTTTTTTTCTACGTTTATTTATCCTTTTTTTACTTTTACGTTTTCTTTTAAAGCCAGCACCACCCATACCTTTAATTTTACTAACAGCTTTATCTCTTAAATTATCAACTATTTGTACTGTCCTATCTTGCAAAATATTTTTTAAAGGTTTTTGTTCATTTATGCCCTTCAAAATATGAATTCCTGTTTGTGCTGCTTCGTTTTTTAAAAATTGTACTCCAGAGTTTAATAAGGGTTGCAAATATCTAAATAGGCCGCTGAAAAAACCTCCAAATCCTTTACCTCTTTGATAAATTCTTGGAACTTTTATTATATTCCCAAAATCGTCGTCAGAATACCTTCCACCGTGTTGAAGCTTATAATAATTTGTATACGCGTTAGCCATTATTACAGTTATGTTTTGAAAAAAGGGTCACTCCCCTTATATACCCTTTCGAAAATTTAATACTAACATTGTATTAAATGTATCATTTTGAAAATTAATCTGTTCACCTGTTTCATCCACTATCAAAATATGTATGTCATTAATGTGTGATTTTTCTAATTTATAATACTGTACATTAACAATTTCTAACATTTGATATTTATCTTTTATACTGATGGGCCGTAACGGATGAATTAATAAAACACGTGCCATTTCACTTCCGCAAATTCTAGGCTTTAATATATCACTATATATATACATATAGTTTGGTATTTTGACAAATTTTTGTGGCATTATCTCTTTTGTCCATGATTTTACAACATCGTCTTTTGTATTATCTTTTAACTTATTCAATTTGTCTTTTAACAATATTATTTTCTTTTTCCAATTACCAACATCTATTTGACTAAATATAGTATCAAATAGTTGTTGTAACGTATATTTCTTATCGGTACAAATTCTTATTTCTTTCTTATTTAAACTCATTATTCGGATAAATTTTTCTTTAGAATAATCACAGGAGACATCTATTATATCTTCATTTTCTTCAGAATAACGGTTAAAATAATCGTCTTTTTTTTTAACAAAAAAGGCAAATAAATTTGACCATGGTTTCAAAATTTCAATAACAGTTAGATTATTAATAGTTGATAAACCCATATTATTAAACATAATTTTTACTTCATTATCAACATCTGTTATTATTTTAGTGCATGAAAAATTCAACACACCGACCCTCCAATCAGCAACATCTTTAAAATGAATTGTGTGCGGAAGTCTCACCCTAAATCTCGATAATGAATTATCGGGAAAATATTCCTGCGACATTCCACTAAACAAAGTAATATTAAAACTTTCTTCCGCGTTCAACATAATTAATAGATTAGCCAAAAATATATATGCACAACCTATTTATAAGATTGCCAAAAAATTTTACCACCCTCTTGTGTACTTTTTTTTTTCGGTGTACTATTAACAGATTTTCTTGGTTTTTTTACTTTGGGAAATTGTAACATAGTCTGTTTAGTTTTTGATGGGGATTTTTTTAATGTAGATCTTGTAAACCGTTTTTTCGGTAAAACAGGAACATTCACATCCTCACCATTGTTTAATTCAAATCTTCGATATTCATTAGGATTTAAAGACTTTCTTTCTTTAACAATTTTTACTGATGGCGGTAAACCTTCTAAGGCCATTGCTCTTACACTTGAATCATTATCAAATTTATTTAAACTATTATCAGAATTTATGTCACTGAGATCAATATCATCCAATTGTGAAAATCTAGTTGTATTTGCAAATTTTTCTTCAAAAGATTTTTGTTGTTTATTGTTTACAGGCGTTGTCTGTGTTAAAACATCGTTGTTTTTTATTTTGTTTGTTTGAACTCTTTTATTATCAGAAATTATTTCATCAGTATGTGTATACTTGTCGGTAAAATGTTTATTTTTATCAATAACTATATTCTCTACATTATGAGAACGTTTATTATTTAAAAATTTTAAAAGTTTTTCACGATATGCATACCATTTATTTGGTGTATCAAGTTTTGAATTATACAATACATTTTTCATTTCTTTATCTAAAGAAGATAATTTTTGATCTTCTAGAAATAATTTTTTCCATCTTTCAAAAATTTCAGGTGGTATAATTACCATTCTTTGTAAATTATTCATTTTTAAATAACACAAATTATTTGGTAATATTCTCTAACAATTTTCCAATAGCACCACTCAATAAACTTCCTAATAAAATTGGTAAAAAACCTCCGTTTTGTACTAATAATTTTCTCTTGAGAGAAATATTACATTTTGGATCTGCTAAACGACGTAAATTCCTTTTATACTTTTTTAATTTTTTTCTACTTGATTCAGGAATTTTTACATTTCCCCGTAAAGTATTTAAACAAATTTCACATAAGGTTTTAACAAGTTCTGTATTTGAATTTTTCAATATACTTTTTCTAACACAATTATTACAATTTTTCAAAACATGTAACATATGTTTGTTGACCCTCAAACGTTTCATTTTTTTCACATTCATTTAATAATTTAGTAGGACAAAAACAGCTGATACAGTTTTTATTAAAAATATCTGTACGAAATCTAATTAAATCGTTTGTTGTCTGTGTCAGATCAAGAAATAAATATTCATACGGATTTAAAGTTACCTCTTTATATACTCTCATTAATTCGGATATATTTTCAGGAAATATTTGTCTAGCTAATGGTAAAATTTGAAATTTGTCACGTGGATTTTTAAAAATAATTAAATATTTGCAATTTAATGAAATATCACGGCAATATTTGCCCTGATGAAAAACATTTTGTGTTATTAATATAACAGAAAGATTTTTATGATGAGAACCTTTTGTAAATAATTCACATACATTTTTATTATAAGCTTCGGTCATCAAATCATCTAAAACTATTAAAGTATTGTCTTTAAAATTTTCAAACGATTCAGGTATTGTGTTATATACTTCAATGTTATTTTTTAACAAAATTTCCTTAGGTATAGCATTTTGTTCAGCATTACACCAAATTATTTTATCAAATGGTTTGATGTTAGATAATAATTTTTGTACAAAAGTTGTTTTTCCACAACCCGATGGTCCAGCGACCATCATTGTAAACGGTACCTTTACACATAACATTGTGTATAATATTAAATTTAAATTAAACATACACACATATATATAAATATTTAAAAATATTTTACAAATTCTTAAACAGATTTTGTTCTACATATATTATTTTCTTTTAAAAAATATTATACATCTGTTTTATATTATTCTTAACCTTGAACTTCGTGACAAATTTTAAATGTTTTTATGATGTTATTTTGCAATTTTCAGAAAATTTATAAAATTAACATGCCTCTTAAAAAATATGATTTCCTAATATGTATTTATTTATAAAAGGATCCACTAATATATGTACAAGTGTTATTTCAAAAAGGACCCCCGCTAATAACAAAAAAATAAAAATCGTAAAATTATTTTCTTATTTTCTTCTTCTTTTCTTTTCCGAGATGACGTAAAAGCAAAAAAAAAAAAATACAACAACAACAACTACTATCGCATACGATATAGTTCACTTTTTTTTTTTTTCATACAATTTGTAAATATTATATACAAAATTATTTTTCATATAAATGTGCGAGCAAAATATTTTTTATCTCACTTACACTACAAAAAGTTAAATGGCTAGTGTCACCCCATATCTATCTTTATCATACAATTTTTAAAATTTATATACAAAATAAGCATATTTACTTCTTCTTCTTCTTCTTCTTTGCGTACGATATCGTCCACTTTTTTCATACAAAATTATTTTTCATATAAATGTGTGAGCGAAATATTTTTTATCTCGCTTACACTACAAAAAGTTAAATCGCTAGTGTACCCATATATATTTCTATCATACCATTTTTTTAAAATTATAAAATATTTTTTCATATAAATGTGCGAGCGAGATATTTTTTATCTCACTTGCACTTCAAAAAGTTAAATCGTTAGTGTCCCCTATATATATTTCTTCATACAATTTTTAAAATTTATAAACAAAAATATTTCTATTTTTTTTCTCTACATAACTTAACACCAAAATTATTTCTTCGTCTTCTTCTTCTTCTTCTTCTTCTTTTTTCCATACAATTTTTTTTTGCATACGGTCATACATACAAAAATTTATATATGATTCTTCAATACAAATCTAAAAATAATTGATATCATCTACAACAACAACACAAATTTACTATGACAGAGCGAGACCTTTTTTTTTTATCCTACTTACTCTTGCAAAAGTTAAATCGCTAGTGTCCACATGGAGCACAACAACAACAACCATTTTTTCTATATAGAGTTTTTATCTCGCTTTCTCTTCAAAAACTTAAGTCTGTAGTGTCTACTAACTACTTTCCTACCAACAGTTGATGGTCGCTGTAGATGTCTACTCCTCTATATGTTCTTACATCTAGTAGAGATGTTCTTCCATCTCTTGGTAATTGTGATGTGGTCAATTTGGTTTCTTGTTCGACCATAAAGTGACTCCCAGGTATATTTGTGAATATCTTTGTGAAGGAAGCGAGAACCACCAATTACGAATTGTTGCTCCAAGCACAAGTCAATCAAAGATTGACCGTTGTTGTTGCGTGTACCTAGTTCATGTTTTCCCATAATTGTGGATATGTTTGTATTATCGCTCCCTTTTTTGGGCATTGAAGTCACATAACATCATTATTATATCCGTCGCGCGGTACATAAAATTTCAATTTTGTGGCACTTTTTACAATTTTGGATTTTTTTTGGTCTCGGCTGCACATTTTGTACTGAACATTTTTCACCTCCGACTTTTGCAAGTGGGTCATTGGAGCCTTTGAAAGTGACAATTTTAACTTTTTCTCATATAAAAGAGTTACGCCACAACGTGTCGCTACAGCAAAAACAAATTTTGTGGCCAAATCTATTACATACGTTTCCAAGACAATTAATATACAAAGTTTTCTGTATATGTTTCATATTTTTGCGACACCCCTAAGTGGGTCATTTTGACGTCGCGCGGTACATAAAATTACAATATTGGATTTTTTTTTGTCTCTGCTGCTTGTCGAACATTGGCTAAAAATTGAATGAGATCTTTTTTTATTATCATCCATAAAAGTACAAATCACTCTGCACATTTTGTAATGAACATTTTTCACCTCCGACTTTTGCAAGTGGGTCATTGGAGCCTTTGACAGTGACAATTTTAACTTTTTCTCATATATCATATTGCATACGTTTTCAAGACAATTAAATAACGAAGTTTTTTGTATATGTTTCATATTTTTGCGACACCCCTAAGTGGGTCATTTTGACGTCGCGCGGTACATAAAATTACAATTTTTTAATTTTTTTTGTCTCTGCTGCTTGTCGACCATTGGCTAAAAATTGACTCTAGATGAGTTCTTTTTTTATTATCATCCATAAAAGTACAAATCACTCTGCACATTTTGTAATGAACATTTTTCACCTCCGACTTTTGCAAGTGGGTCATTGGAGCCTTTGAAAGTGATAATTTTAACTTTTTCCCATATAAAAGAGGTACGCCGCAACGCGTCGCTACAGCAAAAAAAGTTTTGTGGCCAAATCTATTTCATACGTTTTCAAGACAATTAAATTACGAAGTTTTCTGTATAAGTGGGTCATTTTGATGTCGCGCGGTACATAAAATTACAATTTTTTATTTTTTTTTGTCTCTGCTGCTTGTCGACCATTGGCTAAAAATTGACTCTAGATGAGTTCTTTTTTTATTATCATCCATAAAAGTACAAATCACCCTGCACATTTTGTAATGAACATTTTTCACCTCTGACTTTTGCAAGTGGGTCATTGGAGCCTTTGAAAGTGACAATTTTAACTTTTTCCCATATAAAAGGAGTTCGCCGCAACGCATCGCTACAGCAAAAAAATTTTTTCTAGTCAAATCTTATACATACGTTATCAAAACAATTAAATTACGAAGTGTTCTGTATATGTTTCATATGTTTGCGACACTCCTAACTGGGTCATTTTTACGTCGCGCGGTACATAAAATTACAATTTTGGATTTTTTTTGTCTCTGCTGCTTGTCGACCATTGGCTAAAAATTGACTCTACATGATACCTTTTTTTATTATCATCAATAAAAGTAGAAATCACCCTGCACATTTTGTAATGAACATTTTTCACCTCCGACTTTTGTAAGTGGGTCATTGGAGCCTTTGAAAGTAACAATTTTAACTTTTTCCCATATAACAGAGGTTCGCCGCATCGGGTCGATAGAGCAAAAAAATTTTTTTTTGCCAAATCTATTGCAAACGTTTTCAAGACAATTAAATAACAAAGTTTTTTGTATATGTTTCATATTTTTGCGACACCCCTAAGTGGGTCATTTTGACGTCGCGCGGTACATAAAATTACAATTTTGGATTTTTTTTGTCTCTGCTGCTTGTCGACCATTTGCTAAAAATTGACTCTAGATGAGACCTTTTTTTATTATCATCTATAAAAGTACAAATCACTCTGCACATTTTGTAATGAACATTTTTCACCTCCGACTTTTGCAAGTGGGTCATTGGAGCCTTTGAAAGTAACAATTTTAACTTTTTCCCATATAACAGAGGTACGCCGCATCGGGTCGCTAGAGCAAAAAAAAATTTTGTTGCCAAATCTATTGCTAACGTTTTCAAGACAATTAAATCACAAAGTTTTTTGTATATGTTTCATATTTTTGCGACACCCCTAAGTGGGTCATTTTGACGTCGCGCGGTACATAAAATTACAATTTTGGATTTTTTTTGTCTCTGCTGCTTGTCGACCATTGGCTAAAAATTGACTCTAGATGAGACCTTTTTTTATTCTCATCAATAAAAGTACAAATCACCCTGCACATTTTGTAATGAACATTTTTCACCTCCGACTTTTGCAAGTGGGTCATTGGAGCCTTTGAAAGTGACAATTTTAACTTTTTCCGATATAAAAGAGGTACACCGCAACGCGTCGCTACAGCAAAAAAAAATTTTGTGGCCAAATCTATTTCATACGTTTTCAAGACAATTAAATTACGAAGTTTTCTGTATAAGTGGGTCATTTTGATGTCGCGCGGTACATAAAATTACAATTTTGGATTTTTTTTTGTCTCTGCTGCTTGTCGACCAGTGGCTAAAAATTGACTCTAGATGAGATCTTTTTTTATTATCATCCATAAAAGTACAAATCACCTTGCACATTTTGTAATGAACATTTTTCATTTCCGACTTTTGCAAGTGGGTCATTGGAGCCTTTGAAAGTGACAATTTTAGGTTTTTCCCATATAACAGAGGTACGGCGCAAGGCGTCGCCACAGCAAAAAAAAAATTTGTGGCCAAATCTATTACATACGTTTTCAAGACAATTAAATTACAAAGTTTTCTGTATATGTTTCATATTTTTGCGACACTACTAAGTGGGTCATTTTGACGTCGCGGAGTACATAAAATTACAATTTTGGATTTTTTTTTGTCTCTGCTGCTTGTCGATAATGGGCCTAAAATTGGTTCTAGATGAGATCTTTTTTTATTATCATCCATAAAAGTACAAATCACAAATCATATTTTTGCGACACCCTTAAGTGGGTCATTTTGACGTCGCGCGGTATATAAAATTACAATTTTGGATTTTTTTTTGTCTCTTCTGCTTTTCAACCATAGGCTAAAAATTGACTCTAGATGAGACCTTTTTTTATTATCATCCATAAAAGTACAAATCACCCTGCACATTTTGTAATGAACATTTTTCACCTCCGACTTTTGCAAGTGGGTCATTGGAGCCTTTGAAAGTGACAATTTAAATTTTTTCCCATATAAAAGAGGTACGCCGCAACGCGTCGCTACAGCAAAAAAAAATTTTGTGGCCAAATCTATTCCATACGTTTTCAAGACAATTAAATTAGAAAGTTTTCTGTATATGTTTTATATTTTTGCGACACCCCTAAGTGGGTCATTTTGACGTCGCGCGGTACATAAAATTACAATTTTGGATTTTTTTTTGTCTCTGCTGCTTGTCGACCATTGGCTAAAAATTGACTCTAGATGAGACCTTTTTTTTTAACATCCATAAAAATGCAAATCACCCTGCACATTTTGTAATGAACATTTTTCACCTGGAGCCTTTGAAAGTGACAATTTTAACTTTTTCTCATATAACAGAGGTATGCCGCAACGGGTCGCTACAGAAAAAAAAAATTGTTGCCAAATCTATTGCTAACGTTTTCAAGACAATTAAATCACAAAGTTTTTTGTATATGTTTCATATTTTTGCGACACCCCTAAGTGGGTCATTTTGACGTCGCGCGGTACATAAAATTACAATTTTTTATTTTTTTTTGTCTCTGCTGCTTGTCGACCATTGGCTAAAAATTGACTCTAGATGAGTTCTTTTTTTATTATCATCCATAAAAGTACAAATCAACCTGCACATTTTGTAATGAACATTTTTCACCTCCGACTTTTGCAAGTGGGTCATTGGAGCCTTCGAAAGTGACAGTTTTAACTTTTTCTCATATAACAGAGGTATGCCGCAACGGGTCGCTACAGAAAAAAAAAATTGTTGCCAAATCTATTGCATACGTTTTCAAGACAATTAAATAACGAAGTTTTTTGTATAGGTTTCATAGTTTTGCGACACCCCTAAGTGGGTCATTTTGACGTCGCGCGGTACATAAAATTACAATTTTTTATTTTTTTTTGTCTCTGCTGCTTGTCGACCATTGGCTAAAAATTGACTCTAGATGAGTTCTTTTTTTATTATCATCCATAAAAGTACAAATCAACCTGCACATTTTGTAATGAACATTTTTCACCTCCGACTTTTGCAAGTGGGTCATTGGAGCCTTTGACAGTAACAATTTTAACTTTTTCCCATATAGAAGAGGTACGCCGCAACGTGTCGCTACAGCAAAAACAAATTTTGTGGCCAAATCTATTACATACGTTTCCAAGACAATTAATATACAAAGTTTTCTGTATATGTTTCATATTTTTGCGACACCCCTAAGTGGGTCATTTTGACGTCGCGCGGTACATAAAATTACAATATTGGATTTTTTTTTGTCTCTGCTGCTTGTCGAACATTGGCTAAAAATTGACTGAGATCTTTTTTTATTATCATCCATAAAAGTACAAATCACTCTGCACATTTTGTAATGAACATTTTTCACCTCCGACTTTTGCAAGTGGGTCATTGGAGCCTTTGAAAGTGACAATTTTAACTTTTTCACATATAAAAGGAGTTCGCCGCAACGCATCGCTACAGTAAAAAAATTTTTTGTGGTCAAATTTTATACATACGTTATCAAGACAATTAAATTACGAAGTGTTCTGTATATGTTTCATATGTTTGCGACACTCCTAACTGGGTCATTTTTACGTCGCGCGGTACATAAAATTACAATTTTGGATTTTTTTTGTCTCTGCTGCTTGTCGACCAGTGGCTAAAAATTGACTCTAGATGAGATCTTTTTTTATTATCATCCATAAAAGTACAAATCACCCTGCACATTTTGTAATGAACATTTTTCACCTCCGACTTTTGCAAGTGGGTCATTGGAGCCTTTGAAAGTGACAATTTTAACTTTTTCTCATATAATATAGGTACGCCGCAACGCGTCGCTACAGCAAAAAAAATTTTTGTTGCCAAATCTATTGCATACGTTTTCAAGACAATTAAATAACGAAGTTTTTTCTATATGCTTCATATGTTTTCGACACCCCTAAGTGGGTCATTTTGACGTCGCGCGGTACACAAAATTACAATTTTGGATTTTTTTTTGACTCTGCTACTTGTCGACCATTGGCTAAAAATTGACTCTAGATGAAACCTTTTTTTATTCTCATCCATAAAAGTACAAATCACCCTGCACATCTTGTAATGAACATTTTTTACCTCCGACTTTTGCAAGTGGGTCATTGGAGCCTTTGAAAGTTACAATTTTAACTTTTTCCCATATAACAGAGGTACATTTTTATCATTTCCGACTTTTGCAAGTGGGTCATTGGAGCCTTTGAAAGTGACAATTTTAGGTTTTTCCCATATAACAGAGGTACGGCGCAAGGCGTCGCTAGAGCAAAAAAAAATTTTGTTGCCAAATCTATTGCTAACGTTTTCAAGACAATTAAATCGCAAAGTTTTTTGTATATGTTTCATATTTTTGCGACACCCCTAAGTGGGTCATTTTGACGTCGCGCGGTACATAAAATTACAATTTTGGATTTTTTTTGTCTCTGCTGCTTGTCGACCATTGGCTAAAAATTGACTCTAGATGAGACCTTTTTTTATTCTCATCAATAAAAGTACAAATCACCCTGCACATTTTGTAATGAACATTTTTCACCTCCGACTTTTGCAAGTGGGTCATTGGAGCCTTTGAAAGTGACAATTTTAACTTTTTCCGATATAAAAGAGGTACACCGCAACGCGTCGCTACAGCAAAAAAAAATTTTGTGGCCAAATCTATTACATACGTTTTCAAGACAATTAAATTACGAAGTTTTCTGTATAAGTGGGTCATTTTGATGTCGCGCGGTACATAAAATTACAATTTTGGATTTTTTTTTGTCTCTGCTGCTTGTCGACCAGTGGCTAAAAATTGACTCTAGATGAGATCTTTTTTTATTATCATCCATAAAAGTACAAATCACCTTGCACATTTTGTAATGAACATTTTTCATTTCCGACTTTTGCAAGTGGGTCATTGGAGCCTTTGAAAGTGACAATTTTAGGTTTTTCCCATATAACAGAGGTACGGCGCAAGGCGTCGCCACAGCAAAAAAAAATTTTGTGGCCAAATCTATTACATACGTTTTCAAGACAATTAAATTACAAAGTTTTCTGTATATGTTTCATATTTTTGCGACACTACTAAGTGGGTCATTTTGACGTCGCGGAGTAAATAAAATTACAATTTTGGATTTTTTTTTGTCTCTGCTGCTTGTCGACCATGGGCCTAAAATTGGTTCTAGATGAGATCTTTTTTTATTATCATCCATAAAAGTACAAATCACAAATCATATTTTTGCGACACCCTTAAGTGGGTCATTTTGACGTCGCGCGGTATATAAAATTACAATTTTGGATTTTTTTTGTCTCTGCTGCTTGTCGACCATTGGCTAAAAATCGACTTTAGATGAGACCTTTTTTTATTATCATCCATAAAAGTACAAATCACAAATCATATTTTTGCGACACCCCTAAGTGGGTCATTTTGACGTCGCGCGGTACATAAAATTACAATTTTGGATTTTTTTTTGTCTCTTCTGCTTTTCAACCATAGGCTAAAAATTGACTCTAGATGAGACCTTTTTTTATTATCATCCATAAAAGTACAAATCACAAATCATATTTTTGCGACACCCCTAAGTGGGTCATTTTGACGTCGCGCGGTACATAAAATTACAATTTTGGATTTTTTTTTGTCTCTGCTGCTTGTCGACCATAGGCTAAAAATTGACTTTAGATGATACCTTTTTTTATTATCATCCATAAAAGTACAAATCACCTTGCACATTTTGTAATGAACATTTTTCATTTCCGATTTTTGCAAGTGGGTCATTGGAGCCATTGAAAGTGACAATTTTAAGTTTTTCCCATATAACAGAGGTACGGCGCAAGGCGTCGCCACATCAAAAAAAAGTTTTGTGGCCAAATCTATTACATAAGTTTTCAAGACAATTAAATTACGAAGTTTTCTGTATATGTTTCATATTTTTGCGACACCCCTAAGTGGGTCAATTTGACGTCGCGCGGTATATAAAATTACAATTTTGAATTTTTTTTTGTCTCTGCTGCTTGTCGACCATTGGCTAAAAATTGGTTCTAGATGAGATCTTTTTTTAATATCATCCATAAAAGTACAAATCACAAATCATATTTTTGCGACACCCCTAAGTGGGTCATTTTGACGTCGCGCGGTATATAAAATTACAAATTTGGATTTTTTTTGTCTCTGCTGCTTGTCGACCATTGGCTAAAAATTGACTTTAGATGAGACCTTTTTTTATTATCATCCATAAAAGTACAAATCACAAATCATATTTTTGCGACACCCCTAAGTGGGTCATTTTGACGTCGCGCGGTACATAAAATTACAATTTTGGATTTTTTTTTGTCTCTGCTGCTTGTCGACCATAGGCTAAAAATTGACTCTAGATGAGACCTTTTTTTATTATCATCCATAAAAGTACAAATCACAAATCATATTTTTGCGACACCCTTAAGTGGGTCATTTTGACGTCGCGCGGTACATAAAATTACAATTTTGGATTTTTTTTGTCTCTGCTGCTTGTCGACCATAGGCTAAAAATTGACTCTAGATGAGACCTTTTTTTATTCACATCCATAAAAGTACAAATCACCCTGCACATTTTGTAATGAACATTTTGCACCTCCGACTTTTGCAAGTGAGTCATTGGAGCCTTTGAAAGTGACAATTTTAAGTTTTTCCCATATAACAGAGGTACGGCGCAAGGCGTCGCTACAGCAAAAAAAATTTTTGTGGCCAAATCTATTACAAAAGTTTTCAAGACAATTAAATTACGAAGTTTTCTGTATATGTTTCATATTTTTGCGACACCCCTAAGTGGGTCATTTTGACATCGCGGAGTACATAAAATTACAATTTTGGATTTTTTTTTGTCTCTACTGCTTGTCGACCATTGGCTAAAAATTGGTTCTAGATGAGATCTTTTTTTATTATCATCCATAAAAGTACAAATCACAAATCATATTTTTGCGACACCCCTAAGTGGGTCATTTTGACGTCGCGCGGTATATAAAATTACAAATTTGGATTTTTTTTGTCTCTGCTGCTTGTCGACCATTGGCTAAAAATTGACTTTAGATGAGACCTTTTTTTATTATCATCCATAAAAGTACAAATCACAAATCATATTTTTGCGACACCCCTAAGTGGGTCATTTTGACGTCGCGCGGTACATAAAATTACAATTTTGGATTTTTTTTTGTCTCTGCTGCTTGTCGACCATAGGCTAAAAATTGACTCTAGATGAGACCTTTTTTTATTATCATCCATAAAAGTACAAATCACCCTGCACATTTTGTAATGAACATTTTTCACCTCCGACTTTTGCAAGTGGGTCATTGGAGCCTTTGAAAGTGACAATTTAAATTTTTTCCCATATAAAAGCGGTACGCCGCAACGCGTCGCTACAGCAAAAAAAAATTTTGTAGCCAAATCTATTACATACGTTTTCAAGAAAATTAAATTAGAAAGTTTTCTGTATATGTTTTATATTTTTGCGACACCCCTAAGTGGGTCATTTTAACGTCGCGCGGTACATAAAATTACAATTTTGGATTTTTTTTTGTCTCTACTGCTTGTCGACCATTGGCTAAAAATTGGTTCTAGATGAGATCTTTTTTTATTATCATCCATAAAAGTACAAATCACAAATCATATTTTTGCGACACCCCTAAGTGGGTCATTTTGACGTCGCGCGGTATATAAAATTACAAATTTGGATTTTTTTTGTCTCTGCAGCTTGTCGACCATTGGCTAAACATTGACTTTAGATGAGACCTTTTTTTATTATCATCCATAAAAGTACAAATCACAAATCATATTTTTGCGACACCCCTAAGTGGGTCATTTTAACGTCGCGCGGTACATAAAATTACAATTTTGGATTTTTTTTTGTTTCCGCTGCTTGTCGACCATTGGCTAAAAATTGACTCTAGATAAATCTTTTTTTATTATCATCCCTGCACATTTTGTAATGAACATTTTTCATTTCCGACTTTTGCAAGTGGGTCATTGGAGCCTTTGAAAGTGACAATTTTAAGTTTTTCCCATATAACAGAGGTACGGCGCAAGGCGTCGCTACAGCAAACAATAATTTTTGTGGCCAAATCTATTACATAAGTTTTCAAGACAATTAAATTACGAAGTTTTCTGTATATGTTTCATATTTTCGCGACACCCCTAAGTGGGTCATTTTGACATACGTTTTCAAGACAATTAAATTACAATATTTTCTGTATATGTTTCATATGTTTGCGACACCCCTAAGTGGGTCATTTTGATGTCGCGCGGTACATAAAATTACAATTTTGGATTTTTTTTTGTCTCTGCTGCTTGTCGACCATTGGCTAAAAATTGACACTAGATGAGACCTTCTTTTATTATCATCCATAAAAGTACAAATCACCCTGTACATTTTGTAATGAACATTTTTCACTTCCGACTTTTGCAAGTGGGTCATTGGAGCCTTTGAAAGTGACAGTTTTATCTTTTTTTCATATAACAGATGTACGGCGCAACGCGTCGCTACAGCAAAAAAAAATTTTGTGGCCAAATCTATTACATACGTTTTCAAGACAATTAAATTACGAAGTTTTCTGTATATGTTTCATATATTTGCGACACCCTTAAGTGGGTCATTTTGACGTCGCGCGGTACATAAAATTACAATTTTGGATTTTTTTTTGTCTCTGCTGCTTGTCGACCATTGGCTAAAAATTTACTCTAGATGAGATCTTTTTTTATTCTCATCCATAAAAGTACAAATCACCCTGCACATTTTGTAATTAACATTTTTCACCTCCGATTTTTGCAAGTGGGTCATTGGAGCCTTTGAAAGTGGCAATTTTAACTTTTTCCCATATAAAAGAAGTACGCCGCAACGCGTCGCTACAGCAAAAAAAAAATGGCCAAATCTATTACATACGTTTTCAAGACAATTAAATTACGAAGTTTTCTGTATATGTTTCATATTTCTGCGACAGCCCTAAGTAGGTCATTTTGACGTCGCGCCGTACATACAATTACAATTTAGGATTTTTTTTTGTCTCTGCTGCTTGTCGACCATTGGCTAAAAATTTACTTACACCAGCAGAAAAACTTTCCAATTTCATTCCTTGAACCCTTTTCATTTAAAATATTACTCAGCAGAAGAATATTCTGGCCCGTTAGGGAATCTGTGTAATATTTCCTTTCAAAAATTAAAACAAAGATTATCATTTTGGCAGAGGAATACTCTGGCCTTTACCGGAATCCAAATTGATTTATTTGTATTCCAACTATTAAAGCAAAAAAAAATTTCGGCAGAGCAATACTCTGGCCTTTTTTGGAATCCGAATTAATAATTTGCTTCTCAATCCACACATAAATCTGCTTTAAAAATGGAAGACACCGTCAAAGAACAACGAGCTTTGGTAGAAAACATCATCAAAATGAAGACGAACTACTCAAAGGACGGACAAAGCAAAAAAGCCAAACCCGGCTATTATGAGGACAAATTGCAGAAGCTGGATGAAATTTGGAAAGAATTTAACACCCGTGATGCTCAAATAAAAGAGTATTTTCTCTTTACGGATGATAACCATAACTATTTCAAGAACAACGAACATAGTCAAGCATATAAAATAATGATTGAATTCAAACAAGAACTAAGGTCGGATTCAAAAATCGATCCAACTATCTTGTTTGAAGAAATAACTGAATTACAACAGAATTTATCAAAAAATATGCAAACTTTGATAAATTCAATAAAACAAAACATAGATAAAGTTGAAAAAGAAAATTTGCAAGAAAAATCGACAGAATTGGACAAAATGTGGATAGAATTTAAGCAAAACCAACAGCAAATTTGTGGATTTGGGGCAGAAGTCATATCGAACCAACATACATATTTCACAAATAATTTCTTTGAAAAAGTCCAAGATTATTATCTAAAAAATCGTGACGAATTAAGAAACAAATACGACGAACTAAACAACAAACCAGTATTTGAATCTACAGGAAATGATAAAAAGCCAACAGAACAATTGCAATATCACAATGATAGTTTCATATTTAAAAGCGATCCAGAAGAACAGGAAAAAAGAATAAAATTGCAAATGTCACGCTCAGATGTAATTAGAAATTTCATTAACAACATTGAGATAACATTACAAAATGTAAAAAATAAGCCTGAGGCTTATTACAAACAAAAAATCATAAGTTTAAAAGAGAAATGGACAAATTTCTCCAACACACATGAGACAATCATCTCTTGTGATGACAATTATGAAATAGAACAAACAAACTATTTCAAAAATCAAGTATTTGAAAGTATCGAGGAGCTTTATGAAGAAACAGTAATATCACTACAGCAAGAACTCGATAATAAATGCAGCACATCTTCAAGGGACAGTCATCATAACAACAGATATGGATCCACCTATCCAGAACTTCGGCTACCATCCTAGACATCCCAAAATTCTCAGGAAAATATCATGAATGGACCGCATTTAATGATATCTACAAGAAGCTAATACACAATAACAACAGTTTAAGCGATGCACAAAAAATGCAATATTTAAAAACCTGTGTTAAAGATGAAGCTGCGAAACTGATTCAACATTTAAATATCGCAGACAGTAACTACAACTCTGCCTGGGAATTATTGATCAGCAGATATCAAAATAAAAGGGTACTAGTAACAACACAACTAGATGCTTTGTTACGTCAACCATACCTATCTACGGAATCTGCGATTGGAATTCGGCATATGCTCGACACAACAAGAGAATGTCTTCACACCATCAATAATCTAGATGTACCAACTGCTACATAATGGTAAAGAAATTGGATCCAGAAAGTCATAAAATCTACGAGCAGACATTAGATTCTCCAAAAGAAATACAAAAATTGGAAGAATTCTATAAATTTTTAGAGTCCAGATTTAATACTCTAGAAGTCTTGAGCAACAAGACCAACAAGTTAAAAAATATCAACAACACACCATACAAGGCTCCAGAATGGAAGAAGTGGCCTAGCAGCACAAGAAACACAGCCAATTCTGGAACAAATAAAAATAGTCATAATCTCAACAATTTCCATGTCATGTCGAAAGTAAAATGCACTTATTGCTGCGAACAACACACAATAGACAAGTGTAAATACTTTTTAGCAATGGCATTGGGACAAAGAAACAGACTAGTGATAGAAAAGAAAATGTGTCCCTACTGTTTATCTTCTGATCATCCAGCAATGTACTGCAAAACGACAACAACCTGCAAATTTTGCCACCAAAGACACCACTCGCTGTTACACCTCAGTCTAGAGGACAGGAACATTAATAAAACTAATCAAAATAACAACATGCAAACCAGCAAGACAAATGGCAGCTATCAAGTTCAAAATCATCTTTCTGAAACTTCAAAAGGTCCTAGAAACATTATACTAGGAACTGCGCTAATAACTACAACGTCAGCTGATGGCCAAGAACATCTTCTTAGGCTATTGTTGGATCCAGGGTCTCAAGCAACATTTATAACTGAAGAGGCTACAAGAAAACTCCAGCTAACACGAATGCCTACAAATGTTAGAGTAACCGGAATGGGAGTAACTGATGCCGGGCACTCAAAAGGAATGGCTGAATTATTAATCAGACCTCGCTTTTCGTCAAAATTCTCCTTAAAATTAAAAGCATTAATATTCAACAAATTAACTCAAAGCCTTCCAGAACAAACTTTTGATGGTTGGAAATGGCAGCATTTAAATAACTTGATATGGGCAGATCCAACATATTATCAACAAGGACCGATCGACATCATACTTGGTGCAGACAACTACAGTGAGATTATACTCGAACACGTCATAAAAGGAAAAAAAGGGTGAACCAATGGCTCAAGAGACAGAATTCGGATGGATCATCTTAGGAAACGCAACAGAAGAAGCGCGTCAAGAAACTCTAAGCATGATCACAAATATTGACATCGACAACCAACTGAAAAAATTCTGGGAAATTGAAGAAACACAACAAGAGAGGCAAATAACAGAAGAAGACAAACAATGTGAGAATTTATTTGAACATGACCATAGCCGCACAAAAGATGGTAGATACATGGTACGAATACCATTCAAAATTAATGATAGTGAAAAAGATGACAACCTGGGAGCATCCAAACGGATGGCGTTAGCTAGATTACTGCAAATGGAGAAAAAGTTAAGCCACAATTCTGAACTCAGAAAACAGTACCAAGATTTCATGGACGAGTACCTCAAATTAGGTCACATGGAAGAAGCACCACCCACGAACAGCACGGTCTACTACCTTCCACATCATGCCGTCATCAAAGACATTAGCACAACTACGAAGTTACGAGTCGTATTTGATGCTTCAGCTAAAAGTAGCAGTGGAGTCAGCCTCAACGACAAAATGATGACAGGACCAACCCTGCAACAGGATCTAATCTCTATAGTTCTAAGATGGAGAAAACCACGTTACGTTTACACTGCCGATATTGAAAAGATGTTCAGGCAGATTATAATGGATCCAAGGGATCGAGATTTCCAGCGAATCCTATGGCGAAAAAGCCCAGCCGAAACAATTAAAGAATATAGACAAAACACAGTCACCTATGGTACTGCAGCTGCAACATATTTAGCAGTAAGAAGCTTAAGACAACTGGCAATAGATGACGAAATGCAGTATCCGTTAGCATCAAAAATCATATTAAACGATTTTTACGTAGACGACTTGATGTCGGGTAGTGATACAATTGCTGATGGCATAGTTATTCAAAAAGAATTAATAAAAATGCTGAAAGGAGGGGGATTTAATCTTCGAAAATGGGCAAGCAATCACGAAGAACTGATTAAAAACATCCCTAAAGAAGCACGAGTATGTGGGGAATTACAAATTATGCCAGATGACAACATAAAGACTTTAGGCATCTTTTGGAACCCAACTTCAGACACATTCTCATTTAAGGTTAATTTACCAAAAGAAAATGGCCAAATTACAAAAAGACATATTATCAGATGCTTCAAAACTTTTTGATCCTCTTGGATGGTTAGCACCAACAATCATCAAGGCAAAATTACTTCTGCAAGAATTATGGAAAGCTGGATTAGATTGGGATCAACAGTTTCCAAATAATATAGCTGAAAAATGGAAAAGTTATAGAAATGCGCTGAAATCGTTAGAAGAAATTAAAATCAAAAGATGGATTGGCTCAATTGAAAGAGAAGAAAACATTGAGCTTCACGGATTCTGTGACGCTTCAGAAGATGCATACGCAGCAGTAATATATAGTAAAATAATAGACAATAAGGGTCAAGCTGTAATAAAGCTGCTGACGTCAAAAACAAAGGTCGCACCAGTTAAGTCTAAATTAACGATACCACGATTAGAACTGTGTGGAGCATCACTATTGGCAAAATTATTGAGGTGTACTTTACAAACCATGAAATTCAAAAACGTAAAATGTTTTGCTTGGACAGACTCATCCATAACATTAGCTTGGATTCGAGGCGATCTCAACAGATGGAAGACTTTTGTAGCCAACAGAGTATCACAAATAGCAGAAATACTTGAACCACATCAATGGAGGCACGTAAAATCAGAAGACAACCCTGCTGATTCTGCTTCAAGAGGAATCAGCCCAGAAAAACTTGCTGAACAGTCCCTCTGGTGGAATGGACCAACATGGCTGAAACTATCACAAGTTAATTGGCCAAAATCCTTATATGAACATAGTGATCTTATTGAACAACAGAAGTTGGTTGAATCAAAAAACAAAGTCAAGGCAATGAAGGTAGACGCTTATCTCTCTCAGCAGAAAGACACAGGATTAAGCATTTTATCAACATATTCTTGCTTAACAAGACTGAAACGAGTAATCGCTTACGTGAGGAGATTTCTACAAAACGCAAGGCTCCCAAAAGAAAGAAGAATAGCTTCAAGCTTAACAACAGTCGAATTACAAGAGTCGATGAATTGTATAATTAAACTATCACAACTAGAAGCATTTTATAACGGAGTGAAACAACTAAACCAGAACCAACAAATAGATGCCAAAAGCAAACTAATAACTTTAAACCCATTTCTTAATAACAACAATATCATCCGAGTTGGAGGAAGACTACAACAATCCGATCTCTCATACAACCGCAAGCATCCGATAATAATATCAAATAGATGTCCTCTTTCCAAATTATTAATAAATTGGGCACATAAATCCTCAATCCACGGAGGAAATCAGCTTACATTGTCATTTCTTCGTAATCAATTTTGGATCATAAAAGCAAAGGACTTAACACGATTTACACTCCATAAATGCATTACATGTCACAGATACAAACAACAGTCACATGATCAACTAATGGGAGTTTTACCAAAGGCCAGGGTCACTCCATCAAGACCGTTCAGACATACAGGCGTCGATTATGCTGGTCCAATCCGGCTAAGAGTATCAAAGGGAAGAGGAAATAAATCCTACAAAGGCTACATTTGCGTTTTCGTATGTTTAACTACAAAGGCATTTCATCTCGAAGCAGTTTCCGACTTAACAACTCAAGGATTTTTGGCTGCATTTAAACGTTTCACCGCAAGACGAGGACTCTGCGCTCACATATACAGCGATAACGGAACTAATTTTGTTGGAGCAAAAACGGAGCTAGAAAAAGAACTTAGAAATGCCATAAGAAAACAATCACAAGAAATTGTAGAAACGATTGCGAATAATGGGGTCACATGGCATTTTATCCCACCACTTTCACCTCATTTTGGAGGATTATGGGAGGCTGGGGTTAAATCAACCAAATATCACTTAAAAAGAGTAATAGGAGATTCAACTTTAACATTCGAAGAATTAACAACATTGCTCACTCAAATTGAAGCATGTTTGAATTCCAGACCATTGTACGCTTTAAGCGAAGACCCTAATGATTACGACGTATTAACGCCTGGTCATTTTCTCGTGGGTGCAGCTCTGCTTGAACCACCAGCAGAAAATGTTTTAGACATGAAAATATCACAACTGACACGCTGGCAGCTAATCAAACAGATGCAACAAAGCTTCTGGAAGACATGGAACTCCGAATATTTAACTCAATTACAGCAGAGGTACAAGTGGAAAGAAGAAAAAATGGGCATCAACAAGGGTAATATGGTGCTTCTGAAAGATGAACGACTTCCACCCTGTCAATGGGCACTTGCCAGAATCGAGGAAACACATGCTGGTAAAGACGGAATTACAAGAGTCGTTACTGTGCGCAACCGAAACAACATATTAAAAAGGCCAATCTCAAAAATTTGTCTTCTACCAATTGACGAGAATTTTGATGAACTACCATCAAAGAAAAAAAGCAATAAAAACTTTTCAAAAGCGCTCATAATTACAATGTTAGCGCTAGCCACAATTGGTGAAGTGAAAGCAAGGCCAGAAGATCCGTACGAGATAACAGCATTCAGATCTTCACCGGGCATTTATTTCGAAGAAATTGGGAGAATGAATTGGATTAACAACGCATGGAAACTGGTTGTTTATTATAACATGGACAACTACCACGCAGAACTTGAAGGATTCAGACAATGTGTCCAAAAAATAAACAGTTTCTGCAAGAGGTCACATGAAAAGGGCTTAGACTCCAACATGTGTGCTATAATTTCATCACAGTTCATCCATAAATTAAACGAGATCGAGCATGCAGAAGAATTATTGAAGAATACTAACAATGTTAAAAAAGGACGAAATAGAAGCTCTAGGGCTTTATTTAATGGCGTTGGAAACGTAATGAACTCATTATTTGGCGTTTTAGACCAAGATTCAGCTGACTATTACGAAGACCAGATTCAACAAACGAGAGAAAATGAAGACCATCTTCTTCAATTAATTAAAAACCAAACGCTGATAGTCGAAGCAACACACAACATTTTGAAGAAGAGCAAAGACATGATACAACAACAATTCGACACAATCCAATACGTAATATCAAAGTTACAAATGCAGCAAACTAGTACAGCCGAACAAAATGAAGCAAAACTTGAATTTCTATCAGCAAGCATACAGGGTCTTTTAATTGTTTCATCATATCAAAGAACTCAGGATATGTTATTGGACGTCATCATGGATACACACCATGGACGGGTTAACCCATTCATTTTGACACCAGAACAATTAAAAAGGCAGATAAATTTAATACAGATAAATCTGCCGTTTGGCCTCGCTTTACCGATTCATGACAACAACGAATTAACTCAACTATACAAGTTGATGTTGGTGAACACAAGGATAACGAAGCACAACATAATATTCACTATCGACATTCCTTTGATCAATTAAGAGGAATTCCAGCTGTACAAACTAATTTCATTGGCAACTACATATCAGGGGAAACATGTGTTCATTGTACCCTCTTCAGAATATTTGATTGCAAGTTTAGACCGTGATCAATATTACCCACTAGAGATGGAAGAAATTAAAGCCTGCCAGCATGATGAGACACAACAACTATTATGTACACAAAAGCAGCCGTTACATAACCAGAAGTCGAACGCCAGCAAATGCGAAATGGAAATGCTAAGACATACCTCAGGCATATCCAATATGTGCCAGATACGATCCTCAGAGTCAACTGATGTTTGGATCCAGCTATCTCACCATAACAACTGGATATATTCCCTGGAAGAAGCCCAGACCATGGATATAATATGTAATAAAGAAATATTTACTATTACCCTAGTAAATAGTGGAACAATTAAGATAGCAGCATATTGCAGCTTAAAAGGAAAAACAGTGATGATAACCGGATACAATTCATATTCTAGTGAACTAAACGCTTCTTTCCTACCTTCAACCAACTTAACTGAAGAGTTTTATAAGCAGAAAAAAAACAACATTAGTGTACCTATCCTGGAGTTCAATATTGATAAAGAAGTAGAAGAACTCAAAACTGCAATACAACAGCAGAAGGAACAAGAAAGCTTACCAGCAATAACAAATCACGATATTCATCAATACGTGGTTTCATATACTGCAATCGGAGTAATCATGCTGCTTTGCATGGCGTACCTAATAAGATGAATGAATTCTCAAAAACGTATACTTGGAAACACTATGGCAGCAGAACAACCAGCACCAGGTTCATTTGTTTTCAGTCCAGAACCAAACTAATGGATCTTTAGGCGCCCGGGAGTATGTTCAATACAATGAACAGCAAATATAAACACTGCAATGTAAACCCAGCCCAGACGTATCAACTTACCAGCAATTGATAAGACAATTATAATAATATTAAAGAATTCATGTATTATGCAATTATGCATAAAATTAATATTATTAGAATTCTGTTAAGATTAATAATATTAAAGAATTCATGTATTATGCAATTATGCATTAAATTAATATTATTAGAATTGTGTTAAGAATCATAATATTTTAGTAAATGTATTATGCTGATGATGCATTTTTTTTTTTATTTTTTTTTTTTTTTTCTAAAAAATTGTAAATAAATTCAGTATCAATAATAAGCTACCAGTGACCTGATACATAGGCTTAGAGCAATCTAGACTGGTTTTACCAAAGCTTAAAAATAAAGTTGTAATTATTTTAAATTAAAATAAAATTAAAAGTAAAAATATAAATTAAAAGTATTATATTTAAACCATTTGAGTCGGACAACAACAGACTTATTTAACTTAAACAACTTGGAGTCGAACAACAACAGACTCTACATACACTTTTCAATCGAACAACAACGCAGATTGAACAGCCTTTGAAAGTGACAATTTTAACTTTTTCCCTTATAACAGAGGTACGCCGCAACGCGTCGCTACAGCAAAAAAAATTTTTGTGGCCAAATCTATTGCAAACGTTTTCAAGACAATTAAATTACGAAGTTTTCTGTATATGTTTCATATTTTTGACGTCGCGCGGTACATAAAAATACAATTTTGAATTTTTTTTGTATCTGCTGCTTGTCGACCATTGGCTAAAAATCGACTCTAGATGAGATCTTTTTTTATTATCATCCATAAAAGTACAAATCACCTTGCACATTTTGTAATGAACATTTTTCACCTCCGACTTTTGCAAGTGGGTCATTGGAGCCTATGAAATTAATTTAAACTTTTTCACATATAACAGAGGTACGCCGCTACGCGTCGCTACAGCAAAAAAAATTTTTGTGGCCAAATCTATTACAAACGTTTTCAAGACAATTAAATTAGAAAGGTTTCTGTATATGTTTCATATTTTTGCGATACCCCTAAGTAGCTCATTTTGACGTCACGCAGTACATAAAATTACAATTTTGGATTTTTTTTGTCTCTGCTGCTTGTCGACCATTGGCTAAAAATCGACTCTAGATGAGACCTTTTTTTATTATCATCTATAAAAGTACAAATCACCTTGCACATTTTGTAATGAACATTTTTTACCTCTGATTTTTGCAAGTGGGTCATTGGATCCTTTGAAAGTGACAATTTTAAGTTTTTCCCATATAACAGAGGTACGCCGCAACGCGTCGCTACAGCAAAAAAATTTTTTGTGGCCAAATCTGTTATATACGTTTTCAAGACAATTAAATTACAAAGTTTTCTTTATATTTTTCATATTTTTGCGACACCACTAAGTTGGCCATTTTGACGTCGCGCGGTACATAAAATTACAATTTCGGATTTTGTTTTTTCTCTGCTGCTTGTCGACCATAGGCTAAAAATCGACTTTAGATGAGACAGTTTTTTATTATCATCCATTAAAAGTACAAATCACCCTGCAAGTTTTGTAATGAACATTTTTCACCTCTGTCTTTTGCAAGTGGGTCATTGGAGCCTTTGATAGTGACAGTTTTAAGTTTTTCCCATATAACAGAGGTACGCCGCAACGCGTCGCTACAGCAAAAAACATTTTTGTGGCCAAATCTATTGCATACGTTTTCAAGACAATTAAATTACGAAGTTTTCTGTATATGGTTCATATTTTTGCGACAAACCTAAGTGGGTCATTTTGACGTCGCGCGGTACATAAAATTACAATTTTGGATTTTGTTTTTTCTCTGCTGCTTAACGACCATTGGCTAAAAATCGATTTTAGATGAGACAGTTTTTTATTATCATCCATAAAAGTACAAATCACCCTGCACATTTTGTAATGAACATTTTCACCTCTGTCGTTTGCAAGTGGGTCATTGGAGCCTTTGATAGTGACAGTTTTAAGTTTTTCCCATATAACAGAGGTACGCCGCAACGCGTCGCTACAGCAAAAAACATTTTTGTGGCCAAATCTATTGCATAAGTTTTTAAGATAATTAAATTACGAAGTTTTCTGTATATGTTTCATATTTTTGCGACAAACCTAAGTGGGTCAATTTGACGTCGCGCGGTACATAAAATTACAATTTTGGATTTTGTTTTTTCTTTGCTGCTTGTCAACAATTGGCTAAAAATCCACTCTAGATGAGACCTTTTTTTATAATCATCCATAAAAGTACAAATCACCCTGCACATTTTGTAATGAACATTTTTCACCTCTGACTTTTGCAAGTGGGTCATTGGATTCTTTGAAAGTGACAATTTTAACTTTTTCCCATATAACAAAGGTACGCCCCAACGCGTCGTTACAGCAAAAAAAAATTGTGTGGCCAAAACTATTGCTTACGTTGTCAAGATAATTAAATTACGAAGTTTTCTGTATATGGTTCATATTTTTGCGACAAACCTAAGTGGGTCATTTTGACGTCGCGCGGTACATAAAATTACAATTTTGGATTTTGTTTTTTCTCTGCTGCTTGTCGACCATTGGCTAAAAATCGACTCTAGATGAGACCTTTTTTATAATCATCCATAAAAGTACAAATCACCCTGCACATTTTGTAATGAACATTTTTCACCTCTGATTTTTGCAAGTGGGTCATTGGATCCTTTGAAAGTGACAATTTTAAATTTTTCCCATATAACAGAGGTACGTTGCAAGCGTCGCTACAGCAAAAAAATTTTTTGTGGCCAAATCTATTGCATACGTTTTCAAGACAATTAAATTACGAAGTTTTTTGTATATGTTTCATATTTTTGCGACAAACCTAAGTGGGTCATTTTGACGTCGCGCGGTACATAAAATTACAATTTTGATTTTTTTTTGTCTCTGCTGCTTGTCGACCATTGGCTAAAAATCGACTCTAGATGAGACAATTTTTTATTATCATCCATAAAAGTACAAATCACCCTGCACATTTTGTAATGCACATTTTTCACCTCCGACCTTTGCAAGTGGGTCATTGTATCCTTTGAAAGTGACAATTTTAACTTTTTCCCATATAACAGAGGTACGCCGCAACGCGTGGTTACAGCAAAAAAAATTTGTGTGGCCAAATCTATTGCATACGTTTTGAAGACAATTAAATTACGAAGTTTTCTGTATATGGTTTATTATTTGCGACAAACTTAAGTGGGTCATTTTGACGTCGCGCGGTACATAAAATTACAATTTTGGATTTTGTTTTTTCTCTGCTGCTTGTCGACCATTGGCTAAAAATCGACTCTAGATGAGACCTTTTTTTATTATCATCCATAAAAGTACATATCACCTTGCACATTTTGTAATGAACATTTTTCACCTCCGATTTTTGCAAGTGGGTCATTGGAGCTTTTGAAAGTGACAATTTTAACTTTTTCCCATATAACAGAGGTACGCCGCAACGCGTCGCTACAGCAAAAAAAATTTTTGTGGCCAAATCTATTGCATACGTTTTCAAGATAATTAAATTACGAAGTTTTCTGTATATGTTTCATATTTAGAGACACTGGAGATAAGAAGAAATAAGGCTAGAGCACTCTTTATACACGACCTTATAAATTATAAAATTAAAGGTCCTTTGCTTCTTAGTAAAATTAAACTCATAGTCCCTCAGTACAGTTTTCGCAATAATGATCCATTGCACGTAGAGTCACATAGAACTACCTATGGAAAGAACGAACCAATTGCAAGCATGTTGCGAATCTTTAACGGTAATTTTTGTAAATTCGATTATAACGAAAACAGAAATTTATTTAAAACTAAATTTAGATCATAGGTAATGCAATACTGTTTATCTGCCGACAATCAATCGATTATTATTGTGATTATTTCTATTATTGTACTATTATTGTTCAGTACTGAACAGGTTATTAGAATTTAAACGCCGCATTGTAAACCCGGCATAATACTAAAAAGAAATTCATTAACCTCAGCATTATGAAATATTCAATTTAGGATAAATAATATTTATTTCATATAATATTTAAAATTGGTTCAAGATATTTTAATATTACAATTTTATTGTTAGTTCAGCAGTTAATATAAATTCATTTCTTTATTTGTTAATTTTAATATAATATAAAAATTATTTTTTAATATTAAGAAAATATTGTTAATTTAGCATTTCATTCACCTTTTGTGTTATTCAAATAACGTCATTTGTTAGTAACGATTTTTATATTTTAATAATTCAATTTGCCTAGTTAGCAAATAATTAGTATATAAGAAGTAATAATTTCATTAACAATTATCAGTCAGTGAAGTCATTTAATTAAACTACCAGTGACCTGATACATAGGTTTAGAGTATTCTAGACTGGTTTACCAAAGTTTAATTATTTACATTACAAATAAGTTTAAATATTGACTACCGTTCTTACAGTATTTACAACACTGTACGAAATAAAAGTAAATAAAAATTAAATTAGACAAATTACAACTGTCTTTTTTATTAATTTCTACTATTATTTAATCGCAAGATTAAAGAATGGTCCTTCGATCCATA